>JABUQX010083469.1:7500-25853 GCA_015478945.1 Trachelipus rathkii | reverse complement strand
TATTTGAAAATTTTTGGTAAGAAATTTTATTACCTAAAAATAGCAAAATTAAGCCTTATGAGAAATAAATAAATAATAAATAAATAAAAATAAACCTTTGCACGAGCAATATGACGAACATTTTTAACAGCTTCAAGATCTAAGAGTTGCCCAGTTTTTTCGCACAAATTGCCTGCATTTAACAACGCCAAGCTGGAGTCGTAGGACGTTTAGATGTTCCCAGAACTAACAATGTGCTCGACGGAGAGAATGAAAAAATGTTTCATTCACAGAATCACAATAACCCTCTCACCACTTCTACATCGAAGCGGCAATGATTCGGCAAAATGGTTTTCGCTGAATGTCGAACTGTCGCGCAAAGGTAAAACGCTGGCAGGGGCCTAAAGACCCTTTTTCTCCCCCTTTCCAGTAATGTAAGGAATTTTTCCCAGATACTGCCTTGAAAATTTGAAGACAAGACAAATTTCTTGACATTGTCACCAAAAACAACAACACTGAAATAGAGATCCAGCATTTCGAGACACATACACTAAACGAAGAGAATTTATGTGCGCAGAAAGATTGGTAGCGAGATCATTGATTATCGGGAAAAGCCTTAGAAAAATAAAATGAATACTATATTTTCATTTGATCCCATTCGCCACAACCTTACATGTTGTGAAACGTGAATTTTTTGGCAATGGTTAGACATGAAAAACAATTATTACACAAAATAGCTATTCAAAAGGGTTAATGGATTCGAAAACACTTAAGCACAATATATTTAAAACACATCGTTTTTTAATTAAATTAAGCATTCAACCGTCCTATTGGCTACATATACTTCTTGAATTTAATAATAAATTGCTATAAACACATTTTTTCTGTAGTTTAAATTTGCGATTTAATTAATATATTAAAAACAATATTATCTTCGTAATTTAAAGAAACAATAGTTGGCAAATAGCTAAATAGACTAACTTTGTTTTTTTAAACCTAAACTTTTTTGGGGGGGTATTCTGTCTAATAATCTAACCCAGCTTTAATGGGTTAAAGCCTCAAAAAAGGTTGGGGAACCGCTTGACTAAGAGCAGGCTAAGAGACCGTGAAGACTGATATCATTCTATGAGTCTACTTAGGGTGTTCATTGGTTTTAAATCATTAAAATGATTTAATATATATTAATATTATATTATATATTATATATATTATTAATAATATATATATATATATATATATTATATTATACTTATATATATATATTTTATATATATTATACTTATATTATATAATATATATATATATATATAATATATATATATATTATATATATATATATATATATAGATATAGTATATATATATATATATATATAATATATATATTTATTATATATATATAATATATATATTTAATTATTTTTATTATTTTTTATAAAGTATTATATATTATATATATAGTATACTATATATATAAATTTATTTATATATAATAATAATATATAATTATATATAATATATATTATATATTATATATTATATATATTATATATATATTATATATATAATAATATATAATATATATAGTATATATATATATATATATATTATATAATATTATATATATATATATATATAATATATTATTATATATATATATATTTAGTATATATATTATATTTATATATATATATATAATATATATATATATATTATATTTATATATATATTATATATATTATATATAATATATATAATATTATATATTATATTATTATAATAATATATATAATGTGTATATTATTATATATATATATATATATATATATATAATATATATAATATATATAAATAATATATATAATTATTATTAATATATATATATAATAATATAATCATATATAATATATATATTTAAATATATATATATAATATATTATATATAATATAATATATAAATATTTATATATTATATTATACCTTAAAGTGGGGCAATTCGTCCAGGGCCCAAATTTGCTTGTACATGTAAATAATATCATTTAAAGGTTACAAATGGTTATGGTAAATGAAAGTAGCTTCTTTTAGTGAAACTTTAATTTAATCCATTTAATTTTTGTGATTTTTTCTTTTTTTTACTGAGCACTTATAAATTCGAGGTAAATTTATGGCCTATTGCTAAGACATACAGTTTGTCAAATAAATGTACTGCAATATATTGGTTAATTACAAGATATGTACTTAAAAATAGTTTCATAACTATAACGCAACTCGTTTAGAGTCATTTCAGGCAAGAAGATAAATGTTATGTTTTATTATTAAAATTGTAACATGGGGCAATTCGGTTTCCAGGGTTTTAAAAATTTTGCGTGGGGCAATTCGGTTCTAACTTGAAATATTATTAAATTAAAAATTTTTAATACTTTTACCAGGGAAGATGTCTGAGAATATAATGTTATTAAGCATAATTTTTACTTTTATAGCAAAATTAGTTAGCTTATAAATTTTTTTTCACATTGGTCCTAATTTAATTTGTACTGTTTTTCAGTAAGGAAGATAAGAGCATCTTAAAAGTAACACAGCAGGATACAAAAGGATACTCTGATTTGATGATGTTGCCAGGAGCCTTAGAGCATTTTAGAAAGCCATTTCTTTTCGCAATTTTGTGCTTACAAACGCTAATATTGCTAACTAAAACGCTCTGACTTTGGCGGTTCGTCTTTGTCAAACAGCATTTTGAGTTGTTTTTTCGTCAAACAGCAACAAAATTTCTTTAATAAAAAGTGGCTCAATCAAACATAAAAATTTCTCATTAACTCTGTGTAAATATAGCAATAAAAAAGGAAATAGCAACCTTAGCAGAAATTAAGGGACATTTTTTAAATGTTTGGGATGAGCATTTTTTTTTTATGATTTTGTATGTTTGAGAGAAAGAAAAAAAACGTTTAATGTAACTCGAGCATTTTATTACATTTTTGAACCAAATTTCTTAAAATAATATTGAAATTACCATTGTTTTAAAAACATGAATTTGAATGAGTTTGTGATTGTTTTTTGTCAAACAGCGCAAATTAGCGTAATAAAATGCTCATCAAACGTAAAGAATTTCCTTAATATATGTGTATATAGATTAAAAAAGAATTAGCAACATTACAGAATTAAGAAAAATTCCTTACGTTTGTGGTTGAGCATAATTTTTTTTACGTTTTGTTGTTTGACAAAACGAATGCAAAAGACAAAGTGGAAAACAACTATCTTAAAAATGATATGTATCATTGTTTAAAAATAAAAACTGGAGTTATCAGTGTTTATCAATAACACTTTTATTGTGATTCTTTAGGAGTGTGAAATTGAGTGGAACCGATTGCCCCATCGCCAAAATCGTGGGGCATTCGGTCCCACGCTTATTTCGGTTCTACATTATGTATATTTAATATACATAATCTATTACTAATTCTACTCCTTAAGGATAACATTAACATAAAACAAAAAAAAAAAAAAATAATAAAAATAAAGTCCCATAAACCTTAGCATTTTTGAGTACCCAAAATTCTGGACTGAATTGCCCCACTTTACGGTATATACTTATTATTATATTTTATTATATAAATATATATATATATATTATATATATATTATATTTATAAATAAATAATATATATATATAATTATTATATATATATATTATTATATATATATATTATACTGGATTATATATAATATATATATATAATATATATATTTATATAATATTATATATATATATCACTATTATATTATATATTATATTATATATAAATATCATTATAATATATAATACATTATATAATACTATCTTATTTATATATATATATATCCCGGTTATATATATATATACCGTATATATATAATATAAATTATATAGATAATATATATATAATAGATTATATAGATTATAATCTATAGATTATAGAGTATAGATTTCTGTCCGATATTATATACACTATCATTATATCATATATATTATAATATATATTATTTATAATATATCTATATATTATACGTATATTAGGGATGATGCCGCAATTTATAAATGTCCGAATACCGAATATCTGGCTAAGTCTTCCTGCCGATACCGAAATGATCTCGGCCCACCAATCATCCACCTTTGCTATTCGCCCCGAATAGTTATTCTCCAAGTTTGGATCTCCATTTAGGGAATAAAAAACCGAATAGCACTCATATACAAAGTAATCTAAAACATTACAGTACGTCATGCATAACTATTTCCCTTTCAACCAATATAGCAACTATATTTTCACCTTATTAAAAATAATTAAACTGAAAATTGAAGTTCGTATTGACAGGGTTAAAGATAATTAAACTAAACTTCATCTGAAATAAGCTCTAAGATTAAATGACAGAACACATTAGCAGTTTATTCATACCAATTTTTTCAGAGGGATAACCCTATTTTTTGTGGCTTCATAAATATTTCGCTCTTACTAAACTAATTCTATTCACTTTTTCAAACTGATTTGATGTGCAAGCACCTGAAAGGCTATTTTATTGCTCGCTTTTTTCAAATTTCATAAAACTTATTTCCCAGTGTTTTTCCACCAATTCGAAAGAGAATTATCATTGTCTCACATTGAGCTCAAGTCAGGCAAACGTCTTACTATATATTTAGTTTCTTTTCTTGATGTAATTCCGTATCGCTATAGCCATTTTACTATTTATGTACAAATATACTCGTCAGAAGATGAGGACTTTCTTTTTTCACTACTTTTCTTTCTGTATGACGATTTTGATTGCCACAAGTTCTTTAAAACAATCCAATTAAAGATAGTGAACAATGGGAAACTTCAGCTTGCACTTTCCCCACTACATGAATCATAGTCAGCAGAAGAGGTCATAGTAATTCTTCATGCTTCTTTCATGGGCCTCAAGACCAATTTTACTGATATCAATTCTGATCGTCATTGTTGAGAATTAACTTGAAATTCGCAGATATCTAAGGGAACAAGAGTACACACAAAGATTTATTCACATTAGAAACTTAGAATTTTTTTTTTTTCTTTCGTACTGATTTCTTAAGCTTTTCCACCATCAACCCCCCTGTGTAATTATTTCACAATGAGCTTTTCTCTCCTGCTACATCAACTTAGATAGCATCTTCATTTAAAATAGATTCATTGCTCTAAAATGGAAGGGAATCATTGGGTGACCTTGTCTTCTTCATCCGATATTACTGCTTGTTTTTAGCGATTGTGTTACATTTCAAGAGTAAATGGAATAATCCTTTGCCAATATAGGTCAACATTTTCTGTTTGCATTCAGGGCGTATCATGGCTATGGGACTTTTTTGTTCAAAAGCAGAATCTATCTTTTTAAGCATATCATGTGCTGTTGCCGCGTGTTAAGTAACGTCATGAATTAATATTATGCCTGTGTTTTTCCATTCAGCTGCCATCTGTAAAGGTATTAAGTTTGCAGCTGCCGTTGATGAATGGTGAAAATGAGAGGATATTTTTATCATGAGTAAATAAAAATATCTATTTAATTTAAACTTCTACCATAATATTGAATCGTGAATGCTAGTTGCAACACGTAATAAAACTGGAAATGATAAGCAGGTCACACACATCTCCTCTGCCCTCTTATACCAGCTACCACTGGTATTGCGTGGGTTCATTATCCCGTTCCACCTAAATGAATCTATTTTTTGAATAATGAAAAATTGTACTCCGATGGACCTTATAGCGCCCACTATTGTCTTCGATCAACTCCAATGACAAGATTTTCACCAGATTGGCTCAAATTATGTCTATATCGGCTCTCTCTCTCTCTCTCTCTCTCTCTCTCTTTTTGGAAATTAAAGTTTCTTAAAATTTACAATTTTTAAATTTGCAATAACTTTCCCTTATGTTGACGTAATATATTGTTTATAAAGCTCAATATTACTGTAAAAGTCCGAATACTGAAATATTCAGTATTTAGGCTGAATACCGAATACTTACCGATTACTATCGGTAAATCCCTAATAATATATATATATATATATATATATTATTATATTATAATATTATATATTAACTATTTATATATAATATAATTGCTATAGGCGGTAGGTGACTATATATATTATATATATTATATAGTGAACGAGAGAGAGAGAGAAAGAGGGACTCAATCGCCTCGACTCGAAATTAGATTAAGCGATGATGAGAAATGACTCAAGGCCGCCTTGGCTACAAGCACTAAAGCATGACAGTCTAATCAAAGACCATGAAATTTACTCAAATTACCTCACAAAGTTACTGATCACAAACTGCTAATATGCCTACACTTTATACTTATATAACTATATAATAATTTATAATATATAATATAAATATTTATATATATATATATATATTTAATATATTATATAATTTTAATATATATAACTATATATATATTATATATATATATATATATCAGGCACGTTTACAGCAGGAAGCCACAGCGAGGCAGGGGCCTCCCTCTAAAAAACAAAAGTAATAAGCGCAAATTTAAAGCAACTAATGTAAAAAAATAATTCAAATTACTAATTTATTAGAATAATGTTTAAAATGTTACAGAATGATTATTTTACATATCTAAATCATTATCTTTTCTTCGAAGACGTTATTTTTCATATACTATATCGTTCTATATATATATTATATGTACTATATATCTATATCTATACTTTATATATATATATATATAATATATATATATACTGAAGTATATATAATATTTTTACTTAATAACTAATATTCATGTGCCCGGTTTTACAGAGGAAGCACAGACGAGCGGCGGGTCTCCTCTTAAACAAGTAAAAAAGTGCAAGATTAATTAGAACTAATGTAAGAAAATAAATTTTATGGAAAATTTTTTTATAAATAATGTTTTTTAAAATGTTACAGAAGAAAATGACGCATAATTTACATTGAAAATCATTTATTTTTTCGCGAAACGTTATTTTTCATTAAGGTCTCATTGATTGGAGCGAATTATCGATTTGTGCCTCCGTAGGAAGACTGTAAATATATAGCTTTCAAAAAACACTTGGTTTGTCATGGGCTAGCAACGTAAATAGAAACCGTTCTGATATTATGGTCATATTATTGAGGATTTTATTTCCACCCGCGAGAACCTCGCCGAGACAGGTACATAAAATGACCTCCGCCTACCAATATGCAGAACCTTCTACATAAATAGAGTTGGCCAGTTTGCCAATAAATAGGCGAAACAAAATAAAAATAAAGAAGAAAACTATTTTTTTTAAAAATATAAAATAACAATAAAAACCTTAATATATAGATACTAGTATCAAATAAATAGCCATATAAAATAAAATAATATGATTAATACATACCAAACATCCGATACTTTTATATCTATAAATACGGACTAATATATATACACAATAATATAGATAATATACAACTCTAAATAATATAAACTCAACCCCGTTATACTTACTATACCATTATACACAGCGCTATAATTGCTCACAGACACCACGGATTAATCCTCCGATAACGCTTTCAACAGAAAAAGAATCAGCTAAGCTAATTAACTCAGAACAACATATAATCATTACTAAAGGAGAAAACAAATAGAAATATAATAGATTAATAACTATCACGCTACATATAATACCTAAACCTAATACCCCCCACTACCCAAACCAACCACAAACAAAAACATTAATCATAGTAAAGATTATATAAACTAAAATACAAAATACTATTATATATATATATATAAATATATTACTATATATATACTATATACGGTATATAATATATATATATATATATATCATATAGAAGAGAGAGAGAGAAGGAGAAGAAAAGAGAGAGAGATAGAGAAGAGAGAGGGAGAGAGTAGAGAGAGATGAGAGGAGAGAGGAGGAGAGAATAAAGAGAGAGACTTGAGAGAGAGAGAGAGAAGAGAGAGAGAGGAGAGAAGACGAGAGAGCGAGACGAGGAGAGAGGAGAGGAGGGAGGAGAGAAGAAAGGGAGAGAGAGGAGAGAGAGAGAGAGATGAGAGGGAGAGGAGAGGAGAGAGAAGAGAGAGAGAGAGAGTAGCGAGAGAGAGGAAGAGAGAGAGAGAGAGGAAGAGAGAGAGAGAGAGAGATGAGAGAGAGAGAAGAAAGGAGAGAGAGAGAGAGAGAGAGAGGAGAGATAAGAGAGAAGAGAGAGAGAGACGAGAGAGAAGGAAGAGAGAGAGAGAGAGAGAAGGAGAGAGAGAGAGAGAGATGAGAGAGAGAGAGAGAGAGAGGAGAGAGAGAGAGAGAAGAGCGCGCGGGGAGATGAGAGAGAGAGAAGAGAGAGAGACGAGAGAGAGAGGAGAGGAGAGACCACGAGACGAGACGACGAGAGACGCGATGAGAGAGAGAGAGATGCATGAGAGAGACGAAGAAGAAGAAGAATAGAGGGAGAGAGGGAGAGGAGGAGAAGAGAGAGAGTAGAGAGAGAGAACGAGAGACGCGAAATTGAGAGTATAGAGGAGGAGGAGAGGAGAGAGACAAAGAGAGAGAGAGAGAGAGAGTCTGAAGAAGCTTAGATTCTTTAATGGCCAGTAACTATGGTATCTTTTTTGACAGATCATTTTTTATGTAATGATTATTAACCGTGATTTATTGACCCAAACAAATGTTAATCTCTTTCGGAACAAAGGCATTCAAACTATTTTAAAAACCATCATAGAGAATGATTCACAGATGGGTATCCTGAATCTTACCTTTTAGCTCATTTTAGTCTGCTCGCCACAAATTTCCAGCAACAACGGCATATGTTGAAAGGAGTGTTTCTTTCCTAAATCGTATAAAGACATCCCTTCAGGGGCCAACGAATGTCAATTTGGCCTTACTTTCATAGAAACAGAGACTTTTAATTTAAGTTGTCAAAATTATCCATCTGGTATGAAACTATTTATAAAGAAAGTTCGCAGAAGAAAGAAAGAGGAATTGATCTTTTTCAAGTAGCTGTATTAAAGGTTTTCGGGGAGTGCGGTCAGTTACTTTACATACATTGGTTATCCATTTTCATTATAATATATATAATATATTATAAATTATATATATATATAACCGTATACCTATATATATATATATATTACTATATATATATACTATTAATATTAAGGAGTACTATATATATATATATAATTATAATATATATTATATATATTATATATATATATTATATATATATATATATATACGTGTATATATTATATATATATATATTATATATATCTATATTATTATATACTTTAATATATATATATAGAGTGTTATATATATAAATATATTAAATATATATAATATATATATATTAATATATGTATTAAAGTATAGATATATATATTAATATAAATATATATATATAATATATTAATAATATACTATATTATATAATATAATAGTATATGCTATAATAGTATATAAGGAGGGTGCGAATAGAAATCCCCGCTGACATCCTCCAATTAATACAGTCGATATACTATTAATAAATAATTATCTATCTAAAATATATACTGGCTTCTTACTTCAATATATTTAATACTATAATCAATATTAACAATATATACTTTTTTATTTGACTTTCTATTTTAACCAGTGTATTACAATAAATAGTTATCCTATTTTCCCTCATTAGTATTATAATGTAGTTTTTATGATGAATATAGATATTTATTTATATTTATATTTATAATTATATTTATTTTATTTTTTTTTTTTTACATTTTTTCCTAACACATATATAAACATAATTATTATATATATTATTATTTAACTACTCCTCATAATGGGGTGTGGGATATAGATATTTAATAGATTATATTATTCATCTCTTTGGAGAAAATTCTTAATATCAACCAATTTGTCTGATTCTGATATTTTATTAATAATATATAATTTACACGTGTTTGGTCAGCTTATCTATAATCCAATCATTGTAATTAATGTTTGAAGAGTGCCTCGCACCATAGTTTCTCGTGTTCACCGAGCCAGCTACTGATATACTTATATTTACTCATGGATAGTATACCTTATTATCTAGTCATCAGTATAACTTAAACAAACAGTCAAAAATTAATAACTAAGTAATATATAACCGCATATGATTTAAATCTAAGTGATAGGAGAATTTTATTAATAAATAAGTTTCGTATTATATTTTCTACAGACCATGCTTCTTGATTTTTTTTTAATAAATTTATATAAACTCACAAGAACTCTATATACATATTGCAATTAAAATATAATAATATCTTAAGAGTATGACTAATGTGGCTAAAACTCGAAATATTTTAGGCATATATATATATATATGGTCCCCGTTTCAGCACCCACCTAAAAATGGACTAATTATAAATTTCTAGTGATAATAATCACAGTGGAAAAGGCGGCTCGAGAATCTCTCTCATAGTCAAAAATTGCAGTTTTTTTTTTTTAATGAATCATGAAAAATCGAAATTTAAGTTAGATCTATACTAATAGTTTTTTCTTAATTAAGCTTGCTTAAACCCGATTCATGTATATGAAAAATCTTGAGTATCAATATTTTAAATTTTTTTTGTTTTGTCATTTTTTTCATATAAATATTGATTAGTGTGGTATTTTTATTCGCGGGGAGAAGCCAGTCGAAAGTGGCGTATCTGGGAAGTCCGGTTCATTAAATAATTGAATTGGTGTTTTGGAACGCTATAGGCAAATAGCTATAATATCTTAATTTATTTCTCTCTCTCGCTTACAATATAGAGTCTAATATAAATGCTCGGTCACTCCCTTTTTCTTTATAGGATAAGTTATTTTTGGACTAGTAAAAGGAACACCATAGTGTTACTATGTCTATTAATTTTATATCATTTTTAGACTTATCATACGCTCGCTTCTTACAAGAGTTTTGATATTTATTATGCTAAATAAGCGATTGTGAAACAAGAATTATTCAATAGACAATACTATTAATTTCAATTATCTATAATTAATATAATTAATTCTTCTTAATCTTTTTTTTTTATACTAAATATAGGCATCGTTTAGGTATTGAAGGAGGTAGGGCCGAGGGAATAGATACGACCATGAACATTTTTCCACAGATCGAATTATTTTAGACTAACACGAAAAAAAATATTGTATCACGATTATTTTAGTAACTTTAATTTCTCATGGAACAATACAATTTAATATTTTAATAATTACCTAATATTTTAGCCACTATTTTATACATACAAATAGACTTTTTTTTTTTATTTTTTTGTTCACATGCACCAATGATACCGCATCGTTCATCGTCCAACTTTTTATTTATCTTTGTGACTACATAGAATGAAGAAAATATGTTATTTTGAGACCAAGACTGTAAATATAAGTTATATCTCGCAATTCTCTAACACTACATTTTTATTAATTTTATAGAATTAAACTCTTTATTGTAAAGAAAAACTAGGATATGAAAAATGGATTTTTTGAATACAAAGTTATTATTATATGACCGGTTTTTTCCCCGCGCTCTACTCATTCGATCAAATTCAATTCAAGGCTGTACAATCTGAGACCAACCTTAATCTCATAACTTCCAAGATATTCTAACAAAGCATTTAACTCTTTAAAAATAAGCTTAATATTTTTAAATATATTACATTAGGAATTGATCGCTTAAAAATTAAGATCTTTGGCGATTTATTGCTATCTATACGCTCTAAAAATTCTGAATATCATTTATCTCAGAATTACTCTCGTTTGGTCGGGAATTTTTTTTAGTCTATTTAAATAATAAAACTAATTAATTTCCACTTTGGGGGAAATTTTTTGGCGACTATAGTGCTAAGTATATTTACTTATTAATTTCTCGGCTTCAACTTCGACACACACATTTAACCTTTTTAGCCCACTTTAATAACGCAACCAACTCTGCAAACTGAAAATAAATATTTTATTTAATAAAAATTAATTATACATATTTATATAAAGTGACCTTAACTGATTTTCGTGAATACTGATTTTTCCTGTGGTAGAGAATATTACTCTTACTACCTGTAGTTATATATTTATTAGATATTAATATTATATTTAATATATATATATAACTATATATACACAAAACGAAAATATCTACTAGGAAGACTAGATCGATATTATTATATACATATATATATGAATATAGATATATTAGCGATTAATCGGCGGGGTTGACGTTGGCCACTTTAGGTATAAACTTCGTCTCCCGACTCTCCCCAAAATGGACTTTTTGGAAATTTTTTTTTTTTAAAATCAAGGACCCCTTTTAGATCGGAAATAAATAGAAAAATTAAATAATAAGGTTAATTCAAATAGTAATAGTTTATTATTAAAGTTTGATTAACGCTCAGTCACCCCGACCTTGGGGGGAGGGGTGAATCGGACAATCTGTTTTTAAATTCCTCTTTTATTTATATTAAAATTCAAATTCATTTTTTTAAATTTTATATCATTATTTATATTATTTTATAATTAATTTTATCATATTAAAATTCGTATAATAGTAATAAAATGTCTATAATCTTAAATAAAATAAAACAAAAATCATCCTTGATTTCCTGAATTTTATAAACGCTCAATCATTCAAAAATTTTGACATCCACACAGAAATCCAAGATTTTTTTTTATAAATTTCATTTTTTTAAAAAAATTTTCTCTCTATATATAAAGTAATTTTTTATTTATATATTAATTAATTATACATATAAATAAATTTCTCAATATAATAAAAAATAAGAAATTACAATGGTGTCCGTGAAGTCACTCCCTCATCAATTTTTACTGCGTCAGCGTGAATCGGACAATATTTAGCGCCTACTGATGATTTTGCCTTCTAATAATGTTTGATTCAAAATTTGCGACTGATGGTTACCAGCTTAAAAGCTAAAAATTCTCTAGAGTCTCCTTTCCACTGAAAAAATAATTTCAAAATCTCCTCACAAATTTTATTCATTTTATAACAAAAGTTAAAAATAAAACTTCACCAGATTTTTCAAAAGTGAATTCATTGAAGAACATTTTTGTATCCCATTAAAATTTCTAACATTTTTTTAAAAATCAATGAAAAGACTTTCTAGAAGTAAATATTCTTATATCTAAACAAGGAAACTTTTTGTAAGTCCACCGCGTGGCTATTTAATAATGATGAGCGAAAATTTTTTTTTAATTATTTTTTATTATTTTTTATTTTATTTTATTAGAGTGGACTCAGAATCCCACCTTTACCTAAAGAGGCGGACCCATGATCACCGCCCTAGACGCTATATATATTATTTACATAAATTTTTTTTAACATTAACTAATGCTGACACAGCATTATATATTATATATATATATTTTTTTTAAATAGCTAATCGGATACAGTGTTATTTTATATATAAAATGCAATCAGTAGAAATATTATATTACTGTGATAAAATTGTTTTATCATAATTCGTTAAAATAAATAATATATTTAATTTTGATAAATATAAAATATGGATTGTAATCAATAAGTTGAAACCATTTCGGGACTAATTCATCATCCCACAGCAGCTGAAAAAAAGCTGATTTAAAGATATAAATAGTGTTTAGTAGCCTTTAATTGTGTTTATTTTTATTTTTTATGAAGAAACAAGCACACTTCCACTGTCACATTAATGTAAATTACGAGGAAACAAATTGACCTTTTCCATTTTTAGTATATAATTAAAAGATTTAAATAGATCTATTATTACAAAATACGTTAACATTAATGCTTTTTCTTCAAATAATTATACGCTACCTACACTACCTACAATATTTGAAGCAAATAAATGCTACTGTAACATGACTTATATTTCTCTCTCTAAGTATGAGTAAATTCATGACTTGATACCTCATATTAATATAATTATATCTTAAGTACCATATATGAAATATATTATTGAGGTCTAATGTGTATGGTTTTAACGCAAAATTGAAAAATTAAGATTTCTGTGATTATAGTCTAACTAATTATTAATTGGATATTTTTCTTTTATTAAGATTTTTTTTCTGCGCCATAATTTTAATCTTTCTCAACAACGAGCATTATTGAATGAAGAGCAATGCTATTATTGATTTATAATTTAATTGAAAAACTATTAATATCTAGTTTTATTATTGGTAAATGATTAGAGACGATCAATCAGACGTATCTTATCCAGGATAATTCTGTGAAGTTTGTGTGTTTAAATATGAAGTATTTGTTCTAAGAGTTTAGATAAATTATGCATTAAGCTTATAATTGGGTTATAGATAGCCAGCGGCCCGATCCATTATGCATGTAGGCCTGATATTTCTGGAATATATATACAAATTGATAGCATTGAAGGAACTGTGCCATTTTATAATGTGACTACATTAAATGAATAGAGTTGTATTTTAGAGTGTTTGAATGGTTACAGAGAAGGTATATTTGTTACTTTACAAATTTATACGTAACTCTCTTGCAATAGTGTAGCTTCATATTCTACTGGGACCATTGTAAAAGTGATTATTTCTGATACATAGTAACTAATATATAAATCTCATTACTAAAATAATATTACTTAAAAACTCAAATCTTCACAATAATTAATAGTAAATTCAAGCATATAATACACCTACATCCATGTAAAAGAACCTTTTCATTATTTCTCAAGTGAAATATAGATGGTGTGGGAGTTCCTTCTTATGACCCTTCAGGTTCTGTGATGGGTAAGGTCCATTGTATTACTCATTCCCAGTGATGTTTCAAGGTTAGGTATTTGTATTCTAAGTTACTATTAAACATTATCATTGAATGGGCTAGAGTAAAATAAATTATGTATAGGTCATGACTGATCAATGATATGATGATATTCGATAAATATAGAGTAATATCATGGAATCTCAAAAGGATAAATAGGAGAGTCTGATGAAGATAAATCCCTATTTAGAAAGTTTGTTTGCGACTAGTGTTGTGAGGGTTCACAAAAGGTTGAAGTATATTTGACTGCGATCTAGATTTAGGGTTTAATAACTTAACGCAGATTATATAAATCCATCGGGAAACAAAGAAAGTACTCAGTTAATTATCTGCACAGTTTCCTACTTTAGCTCCAGATTCTAAGAGTGAAGGAAGATTACTGGGCGTTAGGGGAGATTGTCTACCAGTATTCCCTTGTACAAACCTTCTTTTCATAATCAACAGTAATTAATTAATAGCCTTGTATCCTTATGAGGTTTAATATTTTGATTTTTTTTAATTATATTTTTTTTTTATTTTACACGTACTTAACAAAAAAAAATACAGTTATTACAACTTGCTTTATTATAGTAACTACAAAACTAATATCAAATTAAAATTTACCAAAATTGTAACTTTAGTACTGAATAAAGTTAAAAATTAAAAAGTTTTAAAATATACAAACGTCAAATACAGAGTGCTTGAAGAGTTCATTAATAAAAAATACCAGTTTAGAAGACTAGTTACTGAAATGCCAAAATTTTATTTATTCTAATATATTTTTTGATGCCTTTAGAATGGTTTTATTGAAATAATGATTATTTATTGGGAAATTTATCTAATATTTATTAATGAATAAAGGGCAGGATATTAAGTGCCACACAGCCACTCTTATTTTTAAAATATAAAGATCTTAAGACTCTGATTCAACTTTATAATCCCAACCTTTAAGACAGGCGAAGTAATCTCTCGAAATATTATACAAAGACATTTTCATGAAATAATTGTGAAAGCGTAAATATATGTCATGATTATTTCAAAAATTGTTAACTTAATATTATGAATAATTATATTATGAGACAAAATAGGATTAATAGAAATAAAAATACATAATTAATAGACCATCACTATGAGACCATATTTTATACATTAAATAATTAGCAAAAAATTTACTATAAAAATATATCTGAAGGAAATGGTCATTACTTATCATGATAAGATAATGCGATATTTGTAGTTTCAGATACTAGCTTAATAAACTTCAGCTAATTGATATTAAAGTATTTTTTAGTTTTATCCGGTGACTAGAAATGAAGAACACAATTGGGGCATGATTTAAAACATAAGAGACTGGATTGACCCTTTACTACTGATATACATCACAATTCGGGTAGTAGAAAGATTTAACACTTTACATCTTTATTGAAGGATTTAATAGCGTTAATATTGAAAAAAGATATTTAGTCATATATATTCAATATCATAAAGGTATTCATTCTTAAATCTATAGGACCTAATCCTTATTTATGAATGGAAAGGTAGCTACAAACAGATACTTTTTTTAAGAGTAAAATTTTTTAGTTTTTTGAATTTATTTTCGGTATACATATACGTTAAAAGAATCGTGTATGAGTGGCGTCCCGCGTAGAAAAACGGAAAGTATTATCCTGGGCATACCGGTTGAACCCTTGGTTCATCATAAGAAACCAGTACTTGAGGCTCGGCTTCTTAAGGCCTAGGTTCTTATTATAGATTTCCCGGGAACGCTCCTGTAAATAATCCGCCTGGAACAGTGGTTCCCTCTCCATTAAAGGAATAATGTTCTTTAGGTCTTTCCTTATTAGCATGTTTTCATTGAATGCGTATATATTCTTCACTCTGGGCAGCAAAAGATAGATCTCCATACGCCTCTTTTTACGGCGACATATTCGTTCATTTTCCCCGCACCACGGTCGAAATTCTGCTCCAGTCTGCCTCAGGGTCGTCTGTTATCAACGAAACCCCCTCGGCTCCTGCAAAGGCCATCTTCCTCCACGCAAAGGAAGTTAGCCCCAACAACAGCAGAATATCTACTGTCTTCAAATCTAAATTCCGAAGAATATCGGGGACTTCTTCAATGCTCCGTTCAGCTCGGGCATTGACCTGGATTTTATGGTCCATTTGGACTAATTTTTCGGCTGCGCGGCGAAAAGCAACCGCCTCCGAATCGCCGATAACCAAGATGTTTTTCATCTGCAAAGCAAAAATACCTCTTTTAGAATATAGAATTGGTTATATATCATAATGAACAGAAAAGTGTGGTAGGATATGAAAAATAAGGACCTGGTAAGGTAATTTGGGATTAATACATCCTAGCTGCATCATATTATTTAAAGTTATTTTATACTCATCCATTTTATAATTTTTCGCAAAACAGCGATTGTGTTACGATATATTTTACTAGGTATGTTTGCCTTTGTTAATTTATAATTTATGCTTGATAACTTTTGCATTATATATATTTTTTAGTTTTTTAGTTGTATTATTAGTTTTCCGGTTCTGATATTCCAGAGGGACAGCCATGGTATACGGAAAGATCCACTACAGCCCCCGCTGGATCTTCGTATGAGGCCGTTGTTTTCCCCAACCTCTGGCTTCCAAAAACAATATCAAGACCCTTCTGCTCCAAGGGAATCCACTCATAATATTCTCCATGCAAACTTTCACACTCGTCTCTCATGCTCGCTTTTTTCAGACCGGACTCTAAATCGTATATTCCCCCCAGTGAACTATTCTGAGGAGATGACCTTAACAACTTTTGCACCTGAGGGCTAAATCCCTCAAATGCCGACATTTGGCCCCACGACTTTTCAAGCTCTCCAAAACACTTCTCCTGACTCTCAGAAAGCTCCGTCTGAACCGATGCATCAACTGATGACGATGCGGGTTCGAACTGGATCACCGGAGTAGTAAAAGAAATTGGCCTATTACGATACGTTCGCGCCGAAGGGTGAAATGCGGACATTGGAATCCATAGTCGGGACTCAGGCCTCACTGACTTAACAGAACCCTCCTCAATGTGATCAATACGACCGTGATCGCTGACAGAACTAACGATGGAGGATCGACTCGAACTGGAGAACGACTCCTCAATCAGTTCTGATACACCGACTGAGCTGTTTACCTGATTCAAACACTACGCCCATCATCCTGTCAAAACGTTCCTGACCTCAGCTAATGTTCTGCCAGAGCAGAATATTTCTGCTCACGAAAATGGCATCACCTCAAACCCTAGATAAATCCTGTTTTCTTCTGTCTTCCAACTACAAGCATCGAATAGATTCGGCCCCTCTGCCACCAAGCTACTTTCTTCCCTTTTTTCTTCTGATGGTACAATATCGCATACCTCCCTGACTTCCTCCTCATCGCACTCATTATCCGGATGCAGTAATAAGGTTTTAAAATAGTGTTTTTTCCTCAAATATTCAGGAACATCCACCCATGGCCGTAACTGCGAATAAGTGGGCGAAGCGTCCAGTCAGTCTATTGATTGCGGAGATGACTGACCGATGCCAGATAAAAAATAAATCAATCCTTTTTTTTTCAATTTCATATTATTTTTCATTTTAATATATATATATATTAT
>JABUQX010083469.1:0-2500 GCA_015478945.1 Trachelipus rathkii | reverse complement strand
TCAGTTAGTGCCAACTGTAGTGCCGTATATCTATATCTATCCCCTCCCCTTCAGCCACCGAATAGCCCAATATGGCGTGTCTTACCCCTATAGCGTAATTAAGGTAGGGTTGGAATCCGCTCTTACCGAGTGTGAGTATTACAATCTGGCTTTAGAATGCTTCCGACTTATATTTAGATTTTATATATCATCTATATATATATCTATTATCTATACTATATATCTATATCTATCTATCTTCAATATGCAACTTACACTCAACACAACAGGTACATATCTCACTCAACACACTGCGAAGCTCATTCTATTATATCTTGATGAAAGTTCATCTTTGCATATCTCGACCTATATTGTAATGATTAATCGAGTGCTTTGATGTATATATATCCTCATCTTTTGTCTTACCTCTAGATCATAAAGCTGCCCACCAGCCGCAGCATGCCCCCTCCCGCAACAAGTGATGGAGGCCCCGCACCCGCAGTGCGACCGTCGTGCTGACGAGAATTGGTAAAGAGATATAAAATATACCTAAAGTCATTCATTTATTAGGTCATACTTATATAACATTTCAAAGAATTTTCATAATCTTAACAAAGATACTATGAGTCATTCATTTTTATTTCATACTTAAACATTTTTTATTAAAAAACATTTTTCTTAATCGCGAACCTAAAAACACTGTAACTCATTACAGACCTATTGTTTAACACATATATTTATTTACATTATTTTATGTCACTTAATTACCATACTCTGATATAATACTTTCCTTTTAATTTAATAAATTTTAAAAATTGTATGTCCAAGAAGAAGAAAAAACCAGGAGTGTCTGATAAATAAATCATTTTATTTTACTATAACTGTACGAAACATTACATACCGTAAAGCAGTATAGATCATAAATCAATTAGATTGTTACCTAAACACCTAGGGGTTATCTTATATCTATTTCTTTTAACTTCTGTTTACTGCTTTAATCATTTTACTGCTATATCTATAATGTTTTACTGCTTTAACCCCACATATTTATTAACATTACATACCTTTAAAGCAGTAAATCAGTAAATCAATAGAGTGTTACCAACACCTAGGGGATTAGTATGCTTTTGTTTACTGCTTTACTGCCTGCTTTAACTCATGTTTACTGCTTTAACTCATGTTGTATCTATACTGTTTGATGTGAATGTTTAACTGCTTTAAGCACATATTATTAACATACATGAGCGCGTTGATAAGTCAGTTAAGTAGGATGTGTCTTGTTGAAGAAATTATATTAGAGGTTTAGCTCTAAAACATCCGTATGTAATTAGTATGCTTTTTTGTGAAATTACTGTTTCTTGTTAACTCATTATCTTCAAATTGAGACCTCTTTCTAATGTCTATTTTAATCTGTTTTTACAAAATATAAATCGTTATATAATTTTATCTCAATACGTACTTCAAATATAATATATATATTTAAAGCTATAATAATCAATTTAACTATCTATATAAGCTTAAAGTTATAATTTAATAGCATAAAATTTTTAAATTCGACTTTTTTTCAAACTCATAATACTACAAGTATTTAAAAGGTAATTAGTTATGCTTTTATGTTATTCATATATCTCTATGTATCTTGCTTTAAACTCGAGTTTTAATCTAGTCTATATCTCTCTGCTTTAACTCCACATATTATTTATCTGCATTTAACTCATATATTATACTTTAATTAACATTATGTTTTTTAAATTTGTTTCTTATTATTTTTAGTTTCAATTTTAATTTATTATTTTCACTATATTTTGATGTGATTGTGGTGTTGCTATATATTTTTTTTATTATTTGTCTTATTTTTATTATTTTATTTTTTATTTCTTTTATATTATAACTATAGTTGATTATATACTTCAGGCCTATGTTTATAGATTATAAACAGCACTATATACACACTGCACACACTACTAACACTAACACATCACACACACACCACACTACACACACTCACAACACACACAACTACTTACACTTGATTACACACTATATTATACCCTTATGACACTTAATACTATACCACTATTCACTTATTTTAGACATTATTATACATATATATACCTTCACCTATGAATATAGATACACTTACATATTTATACATCTTTTATTAATACACATTGACTAATTATATAGGTTACAACCTACACACTATCAACAATCACATATCCACATAACAATATACTAACTATTATATATATCATACATTATCAAAATAATCAATTAATAATATGATTACTTTAAATAAACTACTAACATTCATACAAATTATAATTTAACTACTTATCAATTTATATACATAATAGTACAATTTACCTACTCACACAGATTTACTTATCCAACTTACGCATAAACATCATAGATTTTACACACACATAACCAACACACAAACACACACATAATACACCACACGTATACTACACACTACAATACACACACTACCACAAACACACACACACACACACCCACG
>JABUQX010083468.1:27500-30000 GCA_015478945.1 Trachelipus rathkii | reverse complement strand
AAGAGTAAAGTATCCTTTATAATTGGGTTACGCCCTTGAAATTTACAATATTGATCCTTCTTCTCTTGAATAATAAAAGTCTCAAGTTTGAGACCCCTGGGTTACCTGTAACCCCTAAAAATGGGGTTAGGGGCTGGAGCCCCCTTTCATTTTTGGCAATTTCTACCTGCATATTCTTTTTATTTACATCCCGAACAACAACCATACAAAGTTTCATATATTAAAAAATATAAATATATAAATATATATATATATATATATATATATATATATATATATATATATATATATATATATATATATATATATATAATATATATATATATATATATATATATATATATATATATATATATATATATATATATATATATATATATATATATATATATATATATATATACGCAGAACCTTCTGCCTCCAAAATTGAGAAACAAAAACTGGTATACTTTAACCGGCTTACGTATATCTTTTCTTTGACAAAGTTTTAAGGTCTCAAATTTTCCTCAGTTATGCTAGGTATATGGGGCTATATTTTATTAAACTTTGACATTGATCAAAGTTATAGTTTCGTAATTGCAAACATATTAAACCACTTGTTAAAATAGGCCTTCAAAATTTATATATATATATATATATATATATATATATATATATATATATATAAATACACTATATATATATATATATATATATATATATATATATATATGATGCATGTAACATCCGCATCTGCACATTTTTAAAGATCCGCATCGGCATCCGCGCTTTGCCCTGCGAATGTTGCGCGGATATTTAATGTCGAGATTTGATAAGCTATCGAAATTTCTTACAACTTATAATATATATATATATATATATATATATATATATATATATATATATATATATATATATATATATATATATACTTTATATATATATATATATATATATATATATAACGAAGTCTAGTTATTGACCTTTTGATCTAAAGTAAATTTTAATTTTAACTTATTATAAATGAAAATAAATGTAATTCAAAACAGAATGTAAAAATCGTAAGGAAATGTATTTTAAGTTATAATTAAAAAAATACTAACCTACTCTTGTAGGTTTTACTTCACTCAGCGGAGGAATATTTTAGGAAAATTTTGCCGACTTTTTCAATATACTCGGTTTCAGTCTTAACTTGAAACTCCTCGGGGAAAGGTGTGCTTCATTTGTCTCGAAAATGCAGTTTTTTTTAATGAAAATGATATATTATTTCCGTATTTACACATGAAAGTGTTAAATAAATAAAAAAGTCTCATTAAATTAAGTTTAAAAAAAAATTTCGATTATAAGTTCTTTTAAGTTGCTAATTATAAATTATTAAGAATAAACGAAAAACATCTTTTTCGACGCCCGCCATTATGTTTGTCGATGGACCTTTTACTGTAATAAAAAAATAGTATATATCTCTATGTAACATAAATATATTTTATAGTTGTTAATTTAAGTTATATATATATATATATATATATATATATATATATATATATATATATATATATATCTTTATATATATATATATATATATATATATATATATATATATATATATATATATATATTATTTGTTAGGTATTACACGGCAAATTAGGGGCTCGAGCCGACGAGGAGCAGAAGGGGGACTGATTCCATACCCGTAGGGGCGGAAGAACCGCGACCTGCATCTAAAGGCAGGGTTCCGAGCCCTCCCCGGAATAGTCCTACCCTGTCGTTCCCCGGAAGGCCGAGACCCCGACTCCTGCATCTTTGCGGTTTACCATGGGTATTCCTTTGATTAAAAAAAAATTAAAAAAATAAAACTGACGGTCGTAAAACGTAACAGGTCCTATATATATTTGAATCATCAAATCCCTATAATAGAAAGTCTATTTATGGTCCATAAAGATACCCTGTACTATTTTTTTTGGGCTAACGAGTACCGTTCAAAAGGTCAATAACTAGACTTTCTCCATATATATATATATATATATATATATATATATATATATATATATATATATATATATATATATATATATATATATATATATATATTTATTTATGTAGTTCTTTCATATATATATATATATATATATATATATATTAAATCATTAATATTTTTGAGAAATCGAAAGTTTTGAGCATCCCAAATAAAGTCGAAAAATCGATTGTTTTGAACGTCTTAAATGAAATATTAACTACTTACTGACATTACAGTTTTGACTTTGAAAGCGTAAGCTTAGTTTGTAATTGTGAATTGAATATTTTGAATTTTCTCGTGTATTATTAAATTCATTGAAAAAGAAATGGAATTATCTGTGTGGAAGTATTTTAATCAGCTTTCTAAGAAGACTGCTAAGTGTAAAATATGCTCTAAAAATTATTCCAGAAAGGGGAGAGGTACCACATCGTTAAAGGATCATCTTAGGTCGATGCATTTAGCTTAATACGAAGAATTGACTGAATCGGATTTAGAAAAAGAAAAGTC
>JABUQX010083468.1:17500-22500 GCA_015478945.1 Trachelipus rathkii | reverse complement strand
TTTATATATAATGAATAAGGAAGGTTTATGAGTAATGACTTTAAAAATAATAAGATTGTGCCAAATATATGTGTGGTATTCATATTTTTTTTTTCCTGCTTGATATATTCAGAAAGAAATTATATAAATAAGTTTCACTACGCGGTAGGCCCGTTTGAATTTGTGACACTTGATGATTTTCATACGATAAAAATTGGCTTTAATCTTAAGCTTGCATTAAAATGTTAAAGTTTTGGTAAAGATTAAAAATTTATAAATATCTGTCAACCATATTTGTTATATGTATAAGAATACATTCACTATAGCCCTATCCGAGAGTAGTATACTATTTCTTTAAAGGTTTGGCATTACTGAAGCAGACCAGCTGAAATTTTGGTATTATCAAGAAATATAGATAGCAAATAGGTTCTAATATATGAAAAGTATGATAGAAATCAGCATACAAATATTTAAATACCAGTTTTCAGTAAGCTATTAAAAATTTTATTATTTCAAAGGTATGCTGCCATTTTTGATTTCATAGTCTATGAATGATAATAGTAAATGTAGAGTTTCGTAGAGTCCAAATAATATGAATACTGTATTAAAACTATAAACATTTAATATACAAAAATGATAACAAATTATTTGAAATTTTTCTATTGATTTTCATACATTATATGTTTATTAGTTTCAATAAAAATATAAAAGATAATGCTACAGAAGTTAAAACTGACTCATTTCACTTTATTGGTGTAGGGTTCAAAACATCGATTGCATTATGTTTTCGATTTGATAGTTTTTTTACGATTATCAATGATTCGATTATAGAGATGGGTAATAGTAGCGCAGAGGGGCTTCACCCCTGATCCCTGATTTTTATAAAAATCACAGGATATACTCTAAAAAAAAATTATAATGAAGTATAAAAAAAAACAAATATGGCGGTCTCTTTAGGAAAAAAAAGTTACAGCCTCTCAAAGTTGTTAAAACTCCTATAGACTTTTCATTTTTGATCCAATAAGGTTAGGTCTCATTTCAGGCCCTCTAGTTCAGGTTATATGGTTTGCTAGGTATACAGAGAAAATCTATGTATACTTAACAAATCTTATCATAACCTGAACTAGGATGGCCCTAAAGGCGGCCACACACATGCGTGAATTCGCCGAACTTTTGAAAACCAGAGCCGAACTCTGCATGTGTGGATGGGTCATTTTGGGCGAACGTTCCTGGTTCGGCTTGGTTCGTCATATACACGAACGTTTTCCATCTCTTGTCGGTAAATTGACAGAGATCAAAGGAAGCGAATGTTAAGAAATTACCTCCATCCACACATTCGTATAAGTTTGGGTTTTATTTTGTGTTATCTTATTAAGGGTTTCTAAAATCTTATTGCTAGTCTAGTGTATCAACATTTATTTTATGTGAAAAAATTTTAAAATATATTTAAAATATTTAAAAAAATTTGTGAATACTATGAAATTTTGGGAATCCAACCTAAATAGAGCTACAATAGGCCAACAAGTTGCAATTAGGCCCTAACTTTGGCAAGTTAATTACAGTCTCGCCTTCACTATAAGTACTATAGCCTATAACTCAATGTTATTGTGATGTTACCTTGTTAAATTTATCAATGTAGT
Organism: Trachelipus rathkii; assembly: GCA_015478945.1. NCBI lineage: Eukaryota > Metazoa > Arthropoda > Malacostraca > Isopoda > Trachelipodidae > Trachelipus > Trachelipus rathkii. The sequence continues at coordinate 20,881 of JABUQX010083468.1, read as the reverse complement.
AATTTATTTAATTTCATTTTCCAGTACTTTCTTTTATTATTATTTTAAAAAGACTGTGTTTGTTAAAAGGGTTGTTGTGGGGTTCCATAGAGGGTAATAGTAGCGCAGAGGGGCTTCACCCCCAATTTTTATAAAAATCACAGGATATACTCTAAAAAAATATTGAAGAATGAAAAAAACAAAACAAACGGCAATCTCTTTAGGAAAAAAGGTTACAGCATCTCAAAGTTTTTAAAGCTCCCCATAGGATTTTCTTATAAAAAAATATATATATATATATATATATATATATATATATATATATATATATATATATATATATATATATATATATATATATATATATATATATATATATATATATATATATATATATATATATATATATTCAAAAAATCACCAAATATACTCTAAAAAAATGAAGCATAAAAAAACCAAAAGGATTTAAGTCTTTAGGATAAAAAGATACAGCCTCTCAAAATTAAAAATTTTCTCATAGGCTTTCTTATAAAAAAAAATTAGTGGGCCTCGTGCTCGTTTTAGGGCCATCCTAGTTCAGGTTATGAAAAGATTTGTTAAGTATACATAGATTTTCTCAGCTATGGTACCAGATATTTAGCTAATTGGTAATTGGGGGCTCTGTAACCAGCTAGGATGGGTCTGAGTTGTGCATCATGTTTGGGCACTTTTGGTAGGCCGTAAAGATTGCATAATGAACCGCCTGTTGAAAATCATTTTTTGTAAGTTTCATCAGAGATGACTCTGCCATCACAGATGCTTCTAAGGATGCAATTTATCTTGTATTCAATTCGAAAGACAACCTTGAAGGGGGATTTACTCGTCACAAAAACTTAGCTTCGTTATATAAAAATTCCTTCATCTTGTCCACATAATCACAGCGATCTAGAAGGACAACTCCATTTACTTTGTCACGTATCTATCTATTTACACGTCTTTTTGTAACATATATGTTGGCTATTTTCTTCCCTTTCCCCGTGATTTGTAAAGTGCGATAGAATGCATTTCCGGTCGGTTGGAGTATAAGAAAGGCCCATGGGATTATTCACAACTTTGAGAGGCTGTAACTCTTTTTCTTAAAGAGATCAGTCAGTTTTGCTCTATTTATACTTTATTATCTTTTTCTTATACTCTATGCTGTGATCTTTGTAAAAATAGGCGATAAACAAAATCTGACCAAAAAAAAATTTATTTTACCAAATACATTACAGAATACTTTATTTAAGTGGCTCAGCTTATTTTAACATAGCCGCAGCCTCTAAGGGCCTACACAAAATTTTTAGCCAATCACCTTACCTTGAATATATGAGAATTTCAGCAAGCCTGTAATAAACTTTATGCCCCCCTGATTCACACACTTCCCTCTTTGTTATGCCTATAGCTCCAGCTCCAAACCCCTGTATATAGCAGTTAATTTTGTAGTATATTTTTTTTTACTCAGACTCCATGACTTTGGTTCCACAGCCCTAATTCTGACTGACTATATTAGGCCTAAGCTAATTTTAACGGATTAGGCATAGGCTATTGATTGATAGTATTAGCATGCCAAAAAAAAAATTATTTATTAAAAAATATATATATATATTTTTTTATATATCTAGGCATATATTTCGCCAAAAAAAATATAAAATAAATACCGTTATTAAACTGAAGCTCTGACCACAGACCCATTACGTTCTTTCTTAACCAAAATCTTTATTCTCGATTATTAAAGATTAAGATCTAAGAAATTTTACATTATACCAAGATTCAAGTTGTTATTATTATTATTATTATTATTATTATTATTATTATTATTATTATTATTATTATTATTATTATTATTATTATTATTATTATTATTTCGAACTTCGTACGTCTGTCAGTACATTGATTAAAATTTCAAATTTTAACACTAAAAAAAAAGAAAGTTGTCGTACCATTGACTCTTCTCTTGAAAGTGTGACGAAAATCATACGTAATGAATTTTAAAGTAATAAATAATCAACTTTCTTTGAAATTGATCTCTAACTTGTTAAGCTTTTATTTCACCCAGGAACTGCTTAACGGTACGCAGAACATGGAATGGAGCAATGAGCAACAAATTCTATGTAAAATATTAAAACCATTCTTCTAAAATAATACACCTTTAATACCTTATGGATAATAAAACAATGTATAACTTACAATCTAGCTTAAATGATACGTATTTCTATACACAGCTAAAGAGAGAAAGGCACATAATTCCTTAGATTTGACTTTACCAACTAGCAAAGGTACTTCGTCTCTTTCTTGGATTAATGATTGATAAATCATTCATACCTTCATTAGAGAGAGTTAAAGAACTCTGAATTGGGCTATTTGAACTTAAACCTACTACCCTTTCCCTATCAAATTTCGTTTCAAGGTAAAGAACGCGCGTACCCATCATCCAAATAAAATTATTAACTTCATACGTTGTATTCAGATATTTAGCATATGAAGAAACTTCACCATCATCAACCTGATTAAATCTTTTATCACAGTTATGCTTTACACCTTTGTTTAATACTGCATACGTCACGCGTTCCCCAGAAACACATGTTACCGGAATATGTTTTGGACTATTAGTCGCTATAGTTCAAAAGTTCTAAAAGTGTTTAAAGGTATTACTCCACCTTTTCTAATTATAACAATTGGTAAGAATTTATCTTTCAAAAACAACACGCCACCTGGATTCCCAAACCAAAACTTTTCTCCTATGCTAATCCTATATATATTAAGAGTAATTTGATGTATCGTCATAAAATCTATATAATCCTTCAATGCTAGCCTTAGCATATATCCAGCCATTTTGAAACTGACATTTCTGTATTGTTAACTAATCGTCGCTACTCCAAGCATAACGTATAGTAACGATATCATCTTGATTTACTAGACCTTCCTGATTTAAAAGTAATCCACCTGGACATGTGATATATGTAATCTTATCATTATGCCGGTTCCACTGATTTATTATTTGTAAAATTTCATTATTATCAGCTTTGAAATCTATATCCAAAGGTTCAACATGTTTGTCAACATTATCATCTATCACCTCATCTATAAAATGTCAGCTTATGCGCTGACATTATTCTGTCGTGCTTCCAACTCAGCAAAACTTAAATTTACGTAATCTTCTGGATTGAAATACTCGCAAAATGATAAGCTAGGCTAAAATTTATAAAATTTAATCAAACAGTTATTTAGATATAAATCACTAACGTATAAACTGTATAACTTCCATTTCATATTCATCTATAACATTTCAGATATTTAGCCTAAGCGAAATACGTTTAAAATTCCGAGTGCATTCGGACTCGCTCCGGTGCATTCACCATAAATACTATGCAGTGGATGTACACT
>JABUQX010083468.1:0-15000 GCA_015478945.1 Trachelipus rathkii | reverse complement strand
TTTTGGTGATAATGATAAATAATAATAATGTTAATGATAATTTTTAATATGGTGAACAGTGGTAAATAATATTAATATATAGTGAAATATATATAACAAACATACTAATAGTAATAACAGTGATTGTGGGGATAATGATAATAATAATACAGTGTAATATTAGTTAATGAAATTTTTTAATATAGTGAATAGTGGTAAATAATATTAATATATTGTGAAATATTGTGTGAAGGCATAACAATATTAATATTAAAACATAGTGCAGTGATAGTGATAGTAGTTATAATGATAGTAATGATAGTGATAGTATTAATAATAGTAGTGATATTTATATTTGCATATATATGTTGTGTATGTGTATATGTATTTAGGTTATGTATATGTATTTGTGTATATATATATATATATATATATATATATATATATATATATATATATATATATATATATATATATATATATATATATATATATATATATATATATATTTTTTTAAATATATATTTATTTATTTATATAAAAAAAAGCGCCCGATAGCTCAGTGTTAGAGCACTCGCCCAACAAAGCGAGGGTCCCAGGTTCGCAACTGGTCGGGTGGGAGAATGTGAGCTATTCTCTCCTTGGGCTTGGCTTCGTCCTGCTCGGACGTTAAGTGAGTACACCTCCTCCTTGATTAGGGCTCTGCCCGTGAGTGATGGTGTTTATCTCTGTAAAAAAAAAAAAAAAAAAAAAAAAAAAAAAAAAAAAAAATTCTATGTTAAATATTAAAACCTTTCTTCTGAAACCATAAACCTTTAATCCCTTATCGATAAATAATAAAACAAGTATAACTTATAATTTAACTTAATTGATACGTAGTTCTATACACAGCCAAAGAGTGAGACATAATTCCTGAGATTTGAAGTTACCAACTAGCAAAGGTACTTCTCTTTCTTGGGTTGATGATTGATAAATCATTCATACCTTCATTAGAGAGAGTTAAAGAACTCTGAATTGGGCTACTTGAACTTAAACCTACTACCCTATCACAATCAAATTTCATTTTAAAGTAAAGAACGCGCGTACCAATCTTCCAAATAAAATTATAAACTTCATACGTTGTATTCAGATATTTAGCATATGAAGAAACTTAACCAGCATCAATCTGATAAAACTTTCTGTCACAGTTATGCTTTACATCTTTGGTTAGTACTGCATACGTCACGCGCTGCCCAGAAACACATATTACCTGAATATGTTCTGGACTATTAGCCGCTATAGTTTCAAATGTTCTAAAAGTGTTTAAAGTTATTACTCCACCCGAATTATAACAATTGGTAAGAATTTATCTTTCAAAAACAACACTCCACCTGGAATCCAAAAGCAAAACATTTATCCTTCTATCCTAATCCTATATTGAGAGCAATTTGATATATCGTCATAAATTCTATATAATCCTTCAATGATAGCCTTAGCATACATCCCGCCACTTTGATACCCACATTCCTGTATTAACTAATCGTCATTACTCCAAGCATAACTTATAATAACAATATCATCTGGATTTACTCGACCTTCCTGATTTAAAAGTAATCCACCTAGGCAAGTGATATATGTAATCATATCATTATGCCGGTTCCACTGATTTATTAATTGTAAAATTTCATTATTATCAGCATTGAAATCTATATCCAAAGGTTCAACATATTTGTCAACATTATCATCTATCACCTCATCCATAATGTCAGCCTATGCGTTGACATTATTCTGTCATGCTTCCTACTCAGTAAAAGTTAAATTTACGTAATCTTCTGGATTGAAATACTCACAAAATGATAAGCTAGGATAAAATTTATAAAAATCAATCAAACAGTTATTTAAGATATAAATCACTAACGCATAAGCTGTATAACTTCCATTTCATATTCACCTATAACATTTAACTTCATTAACTCACCAGCCAAGCGAAAAACGTTTAAAATTCCGAGTGCATTCGGACTCTCTATTCACTATATAAATCTATGCTGTGAATGTACACTGTTAAGAAACTCATCAAGATCTACGTAATAGGTTCATTCTCCTTACTGGTTTCAACTCTTTCACCGTCATAAACAATGGTATATATATATATATATATATATATATATATATATATATATATATATATATATATATATATATATATATATATATATATATATATATATATATATATATATATATATATATATATATATATATATATTCGTAGTTATTATATTCATGTCTTAATTTATATATATATTCTATCGTTATTATATTCATTTTTTAATTTTATTTTATTGTATCGTACATAAAAAAAAAAATTCAATTTGCAAAATTTTATAAAGATTGCTTTCCACACTATGGTTTCGTAAGGTATCTGTTGGCTACATTCTTCCTTTCCTCGTGATTTTTAAAGTAGCCTAAGCCGTAAAGTGCGAGAGAATGGAGTTCCGGTCGGTTTTAGTACAAGAAAAGCCTAGGGGATTATTCACAACTTTAAGAGGCTGTAACTTTTTTTTTTTTTTTTTAAACCTTAATTTTTTCTCTTTTTATACTTCATTTTATTTTCCTAGGGTCTATGCTGTGATTTGTATAAAATTCGGCGATACCGAGGTTCAGCTCCTCTTTTACCGAATTAACCCTGGCCTATTATACTTAACATCAACAAAAAATCTAACCAAAATAAATTATTTTTACTAAATACATCACAGAATACTTTATTTAGGGGCTCGGCCTATTTTAACATAGCCTTAGCCTCTAAGGGCCTACACTAAATTTTTAGCCAATCACCTTACCTTGAATATATGAGAATTTCAGCAAGCCTGTAATGAACTTTATTCACACACCTGTCTCTTTGTTATGCCTATAACTCCAGCTAAAAACCCCTGTATATAGCAATTAATTTTGTAAATTTTTTTTTTGCTCAGACTCCATGGCTTTGGTTCCACAGCCCTAATTCTGACTGACTATTTTAGGCCTAAGCTAATTCTAATTGGATATATTAGGCCTAGGCTATTGATTGATAGTACTAGCATGCAAAAAAAAGAAAAACCTATTTAATTTATTAATATATATATATATATATATATATATATATATATATATATATATATATATATATATATATATATATATATATATATATATATATATATATATATATATATATATATATATATTTATTAATTTTTATATATGTAGGCCTATACTTCGCAAAAAAACAAATAAAATAAATACAGTTATTAAACTGAAGCTCTGACCACAGACCCATTTCGCTCTTTCTTAACCAAAATCTAACTTAAGCTCTCGATTATTAAAGATAAGATCTAAGTAATTTTATCTTCAATATCCAAGTTATTATTATTATTATTATTATTATTATTATTATTATTATTATTATTATTATTATTATTATTATTATTATTATTTCAAACTTCGTACGGCTGTCATTACATTGATTAAAATATCCAATTTTAAAACAAAACAAAACAAAAATTGTCGTACGATTGACTTTTCTCTTCAAAGTGTGACCAAAATCATACGCAAGGAATTTTAAAGTTCTAAATAAACAATTTTTTTTGAAAAGTACTCTCCAATTGGTAAGCTTTTATTTCACCCATGAACTGCTAACGGTTCGCACAACATGGGAGGGATCAATGGCCAACAAATTCTATGTAAAATATTAAAACCTTTCTTCTAAAACAATAAATCTTTAATACCATATCGATAATAAAACAATGTATAACTTATAATTTAACTTAATTGATACGTAGTTCTATACACATCATACCTTCATTAGAGAGAGTTAAAGAACTCTGAATTGGGCTATTTGAACTTAAACATACTACCCTATCACTATCAAATTTCGTTTCAAGGTAAAGAACGCGCGTACCCATCATCCAAATAAAATTATTAACTTCATACGTTGTATTCAGATTTTTAGCATATGAAGAAACTTCACCATCATCAACCTGATTAAATCTTTTATCACAGTTATGCTTTACACCTTTGTTTAATACTGCATACGTCACGCGTTCCCCAGAAACACATATTACCGGAATATGTTTTGGACTATCAGTCGCTATAGTTCAAAAGTTCTAAAAGTGTTTAAAGGTATTACTCCACCTTTTCTAATTATAACAATTGGTAAGAATTTATCTTTCAAAAACAACACGCCACCTGGTTTCCCAAACCAAAACTTTTCTCCTATGCTAATCCTATATTAAGAGTAATTTGGTGTATCGTCATAAAATCTATTTAATCCTTCAATGCTAGCCTTAGCATACATCCAGCCTCTTTGAAACTGACATTTCTGTATTGTTAACTAATCGTCGTTACTCCAAGCATAACGTATAGTAACGATATCATCTGGATTTACTTGACCTTCCTGATTTAAAAGTAATCTACCTGGACATGTGATATATGTGATCTTATCATTATGTCGGTTCCACTGATTTATTAATTGTAAAATTTCATTATTATCAGCATTGAAATCTATATCCAAAGGTTCAACATGTTTGTCAACATTATCATCTATCACCTCATCTATAAAATGTGAGCTTATGCGCTGGCATTATTCTGTCGTGCTACCAACTCAGCAAACTTAAATTTACGTAATCTTCTGGATTGAAATACTCGCAAAATGATAAGGTAGGCTAAAATTTATAAAATTCAATCAAACACTAACGCATAAACTGTATAACTTCAATTTCATATTCACCTATAACATTTAACTTCATTAACTGACCAGCCAAGCGAAAAACATTTAAAATTCCGAGTGCATTCGGACTCTCTCCCGTGCATTCACCATAAATCTATGCTGTGAATGTACACTGTTAAGAAACTCATTCCAAGATCTACGTAATAGGTTCATTCTCCTTACTGGTTTCAACTCTTTCACCGTCATAAACAATGGTATATATATATATATATATATATATATATATTTATAGTTATTATATATATATAATATAAATATAGTATATATAATATATAATATATAATATAGATATATATATATATATATATTCGTAGTTTGTTTTCGTGTGTCTTATTTATATATATATTTCTATCTGTTATTATATTCATTTTTTAATTTTATTTTATTGTATCGTACATAAAAAAAAAAATTCAATTTGCAAAATTTTATAAAGATTGCTTTCCACACTATGGTTTCGTAAGGTATCTGTTGGCTACATTCTTCCTTTCCTCGTGATTTTTAAAGTAGCCTAAGCCGTAAAGTGCGAGAGAATGGAGTTCCGGTCGGTTTTAGTACAAGAAAAGCCTAGGGGATTATTCACAACAATTAAGGATTTGTAAACTATTTTTTTTTTTTTTTTAAACCTTAATTTTTTCTCTTTTTATACTTCATTTTATTTTCCTAGGGTCTATGCTGTGATTTGTATAAAATTCGGCGATACCGAGGTTCTGCTCCTCTTTTACCGAATTAACCCTGGCCTATTATACTTAACATCAACAAAAAATCTAACCAAAATAAATTATTTTTACTAAATACATCACAGAATACTTTATTTAGGGGCTCGGCCTATTTTAACATAGCCTTAGCCTCTAAGGGCCTACACTAAATTTTTAGCCAATCACCTTACCTTGAATATATGAGAATTTCAGCAAGCCTGTAATGAACTTTATTCACACACCTGTCTCTTTGTTATGCCTATAACTCCAGCTAAAAAACCCTGTATATAGCAATTTTGTAAATTTTTTTTTTGCTCAGACTCCGTGGCTTTGGTTCCACAGCCCTAATTCTGACTGACTATTTTAGGCCTAAGCTAATTCTAATTGGATATATTAGGCCTAGGCTATTGATTGATAGTACTACCCCCAAAAAAAAAGAAAAAACCTATAATTTATTAATATATATATAATATATATATATATATATATATTTTATCTATATATATATATAAAATATATATAATATATAATATATAATTATATATATAATTTATAAAAAAAAAATTATATATATATTTTTTATATATCTAGGCCTATATTTTGCAAAAAACAAATAAAATAAATACAGTTATTAAACTGAAGCTCTGACCACAGACCCATTTCGCTCTTTCTTAACCAAAATCTAACTTAAGCTCTCGATTATTAAAGATAAGATCTAAGTAATTTTACATGAGTCCAAGATTCAAGTTATTATTATTATTATTATTATTATTATTATTATTATTATTATTATTATTATTATTATTATTATTATTATTAATATTAATTTTCAAATATTCACGTCTATCATTACATTGATTAAAATTTCCAATTTTAAAAAACAAAAACAAAACAAAATGTGTACGATTGACTTTTCTCTTCAAAGTGTGACCAAAATCATACGCAAGGAATTTTAAAGTTCTAAATAAACAATTTTTTTTGAAAAGTACTCTCCAATTGGTAAGCTTTTATTTCACCCATGAACTGCTAACGGTTCGCACAACATGGGAGGGATCAATGGCCAACAAATTCTATGTAAAATATTAAAACCTTTCTTCTAAAACAATAAATCTTTAATACCATATCGATAATAAAACAATGTATAACTTATAATTTAACTTAATTGATACGTAGTTCTATACACAGCCAAAGAGTGAGACACATAATTCCTGAGATTTGAAGTTATCAACTAGCAAAGGTACTTCTCTTTCTTGGGTTGATAATTGATAAATCATTCATACCTTCATCAGAGAGAGTTAAAGAACTCTGAATTGGCCTACTTGAACTTAAACCTACTACCCTATCACAATCAAATTTCATTTTAAAGTAAAGAACGCGCGTATCCATCTTCCAAATAAAATTATTAACGCGCTGCCCAGAAACACATTACCGGAATATGTTTTGGACTATTAGCCGCTATAGTTTCAAAAGTTGTAAAAGTGTTTAAAGTTATTACTCCACCTTTTCTAATTATAACAATTGGTAAGAATTTATCTTTCAAAAACAACACGCCACCTGGAATCCCAAAGCAAAACATTTCTCCTTCTATCCTAATCCTATATTGAGAGTAATTTGATATATCGTCATAAATTCTATATAATCCTTCAATGCTAGCCTTAGCATACATCCCGCCACTTTGATACCGACATTCCTGTATTAACTAATCGTCATTACTCCAAGCATAACTTATAGTAAGAATATCATCTGGATTTACTCGTCCTTCCTGATTTAAAACTAATCCACCTGGGCATGTGATATATGTAATCATATCATTAAGCCGGTTCCACTGATTTATTAATTGTAAAATTTCATTATTATCAGCATTGAAATCTATATCCAAAGGTTCAACTAATTTTCAACATTATCATCTATCACCTCATCCATAATGTCAGCCTATGCGTTGACATTATTCTGTCATGCTTCCTACTCAGTAAAAGTTAAATTTACGTAATCTTCTGGATTGAAATACTCACAAAATGATAAGCTAGGATAAAATTTATAAAATTCAATCAAACAATTATTTAGATATGAATCACTAACGCATAAGTTGTATAACTTCAGAAGCATTATCATATTCAACTAAACTATTTAACTTCATTAACTCACCAGCCAAGCGAAATACGTTTAAAATTCCGAGTGCATTCGAACTCTCCCGTGCATTCACCATAAATCTAGGTTGTGCATGTACACTGTTAAGAAATTCATTCCAAGATCTACGTAATAAGTCCATTCCCCCTTTCTGGTTTCAACTTTTATTTTAACAATTTTGGTAATATATATATAATATATATATATTATATATATATTATATATAATATATTATATATATATATATATATAATATATATTATATATATATATATATATATATATATATATATATATATATATATATAATATATAATTTTCGTAGTTATTATATTCATTTCTTAATATATACAGTATATATTTTTAAGGCGTTATTATATTCTTTTTAATTTTATTTTTTTGCTATCGTACCTACAAAAATTTCAATTAGCAAAATTTTAAAGATTTGCTTTCCACACTATGGTTTCGTAGCCTATCTGTTGGCTACATTTTTCCCTTTCCTCGTGATTTTTAAAGTAGCCTACACCGTAAAGTGCGAGAGAATGGAGTTTCGGTCGATTGAATTGAACATGCAAGTGTTGGACAACAGTTTTTCCAAAATTATCTCTATGGTCTCGTAAAAAGGTATGTTTGTATTGAGGGACTTCACATCAAAACTTACCATAAAGCCTTCTGAACCCAGATGTTTGCAAAATGTCAGAGCAAGAAATTCGATAAAAACGTCTGCAAAAATAAAAATAGTCAGATTTTGGTATGATGTAAGAACATCCAGCCATAGAAGTACCACCAGATATTTTAGCTAAAATTGGTAAATTGGGGCTCTAGTACCAACTAAGGATGGCGTCTCGACCCGGAATAAGTGAATCAATTTTAGGACATTTCTTGGTTTAGGCCGTAAAAGAAAGTAGAACATAATGAAACCCCCGCCTGTATAAAAATAATTTTTTGTAAGTTTAACAATCACGAGATTCGACTCTGCCATCAACAGCATAGCTTCCTCACACGAGAGAAATGCGATTATTTGCTTCCATTAAAATTCGAAAGAACACATCTTGAGAAGGGACACACTCAAGATCACAAAAACTTCAGCTTAAAAAAAAAAAAAGAACGTATACATAAAAAAATTCACCTTACAATATTAGAATCCACATGATTCAGAGAGCACGAGTACTAGAAGGATAAATCACTCCTCTCACTCTCATAGTCACTAACTCTATCCGATAACTCACGTCTTTTATAGAGATAAACACATATATGGCTATTTTCTTCCCTTTCCCGTGATTTGTAACGCAATGCAAGAAGAGGACATTTCCGGTCAGTTGGGCATAAGAAATAGGCCCCTAATGGGATTTCACATACTCTTGAAACGAGGCAATGTAACGTTTTTTCTATTAAGGTCAGTTCCAGTTTGCAATACATCTAATTTATACCTTATTTATATTTTTCCTTATTAGATCTAATGCTGTGAATTATCTATTGTATAATCGTGATAAAACATAGAAACCTCTTAACAAAAACAAAAAAATCCATATTTTATCAAAATACATATACAGAAATACTTTATTTTAAAGGGCTCACGCACCTTTATATTACACAGAAGCACACTGACAAAGCCTCTACAGGGATCAAACTACATCAAACAATTCTTATAGCACAAAATAACAACACCCTAGTCATTGAATAATAATGGAACTCCCTCACAAGCAAGCCATGAATTGATAAACTTCCTCTAGCATCCCAAACTGATTCACACAACTTTCCCTCTTTGTTATGCCCCAAGTAATAATCTCCAGCTTCCAACGCTCAACACTCAGCTCCGAACCCCTATAATAGCAAATCTATGTAGTAGATATTATAAATTTACTCAACATCCATGACTTTTGGTTCCACAGCCCGTAATTCCTCGAACTGCACATATAGTATATGCCCCTAGCAATAATTCATTAACTGCATCTCTATCAGGCATAGGCGTAATTGATTTGATAGTCTTAGCATGCAAAAAAAAAAAATATTAACTAATAAAATTTATTAAAAAGTATATATAACAATACATATATATATTTATATACTTCCTAAAGACGCTATTGTATCCTCACAAAAAAAACCACAAAAAACAAAGACACCAAATACGATTATTACAACTAAAACTTGACACGACCACAGCCCTATTCGCTCTTTCTTAACCAAAATCTTAATTCTCGATTATTAAAGATTAAGATCTAAGTAATTTTACATTATACCACAAAAATGCAGTATTTTTTCTGTAATCGAATCAGTATGTAACTATCAAAATGCTCGACATTTTAACTTAATTAAAAAGTCATAATTATTAATTAATTAAATTCTCTATAAATTATTATTATCATCTATTAATAAGGACAAACTTCCTGCAGTGCTCTTAAAAATTCTGTAACAATTTCAAATCTCTTAAACACTCAAGTAAAGATAAAGGCAAACAAAATCTAGTCGTTCGACTTGACTACCTCTCCTCTATGATACAGAGTGTGAACAGAAAATCCCAAAATAACGTAAACGGAATAATAAAACGCTACCAATAAAATAACTTATACTATTTGAAAAAGATCTCCCAACCTCTCGCTAAACTTTTATTCTCACCCAGAACTGCTTTAAACGGGAGGGGGGGTTACCCCCCCCCCGGGACACCAACCAAAAGGAAACCACTGTAATGGCAAAAAAGCAATGACGCCAACAACATTACAATATGTGAAAATATAAAACCAAATCTCTATAAAAACAATACACCTCTTCAACCTCAACAAGTTACGAGATAAAAAAACTATATAAAACTTCAATCAGACTAATTGATACTAATTATATATACACGAGCCAAAGAAGAAGCACTATAATCACTTAGAATATTGACTTACTACACTAGACACAATGAGATACTTCGTCACAAATTATATTGGGCACTGATTATTGAATAAAATCATTAACATAACATCAAATGATAGAGAGAAGAGTTAGAAGAAAATCTGAAAATTGAGGCACCTTGAACTAACACTACACCTTACCCACATAATCCACATAAATCAAAATTCCACGATATATATCAAGGTAAAAATAACGACTGGACAGTACCGTACATCACCAAAACTAAAGCATAAATATAACATATCAAATACTCTGATTCAAACAGCATAATTTAGTCATAATCATAGAATAAAAATCATTGCACACAGATACAAATCCACAATAGATTAAAATCTTTATCACCACTCTCAACATGCTTTACACTCACTCCTGAGTTAAACATGCAATTACGCACGCGTATTCCAGAAACACATATAATATATACACGGATAATGTTCATACCGGCAAAAATATTAGCAACGCATAAGTATACACAAAAGTATTCATAAAAGTGTAAAGTTATATACATACCACCTGATTTATAATACAACACAATAAATACACCACATTACCGTTAAGCAAAATTTATACATTTCACAAAACAACACGACCAGCATGATTCACCAAACACACAAACAAAACTCATATACTCCACTATTAGATAAATCACCATCTAAATCTCAGACGTAAAATTTGCTGTATCGTTACATAAACAATCCTAATATAATCCTTCAAATAGCTTAGCATCTATCGGTCATACAATACCCATACTTATGAACAATCATGACCATTCCGATTATTCTCTAAAAACTACATCCTGATACACAATATACTCACAAAAGAAGATAAACACCATAAATCAAAAAGATAAACAACAAATATCATCTAGATTTACTAGACACTAGTACTAACCAACCAAAAAACAAAAACCAACCAACCACCAACCCGGAAACAGAGATCAAAACCAAACCCCGCCAACACAAAACCAAAAAGCCCCAAAACAATCCAAACAAGAAAAAAAACCAAAATCACACTAACGAAAACCAAAAAACCCCATACAAACACAAAAAACAAAAACAACAAACCAAAACAACGCAACCAACACAAAACAACAAGCAAACTGAAATAATAAAAAGCTCCCAATAATCCACCTGACCATGTGATATATGTAATCTTATCATTATGCCTGTTCCACTGATTTATTACATTGTTAAAATTATCATCTTCATTATCACAAAAAAAAGCCACTAATAGAAACTCTAATACCAAACCGAAGATATCTGAACACATTATCATTACGTATACACCTACGCATCAACATACAATAGTAAGCCCATATATATATAATATAAAAACATGCATTACACAAACATCACAGGACAAGGTAACACAATTAAAGATATTACGAAATTACACTAAGAACTGAAATACCTCGTGGCAAAACATGATGAAGCAAGAGAGATAACAACTTACAATAAAAATTACAACAAAACAGTTATTTAGATATAAATCACTAACGCATAAGCTGTATAACTTTCATTTCATATTCACCTATAACATTTAACTTCATTAACTCACCAGCCAAGCGAAATAGGTTTAAAATTCCGAGTGCATTCGGACTCCCACCACTTCATTCTTCAAAAATACTATTGTGCATGTACACTGTTAAGAAACTCATTCCAAGATCTACGTAATAGGTCCATTCTTCTTACTGGTTTCAACTCTTTCACCCGTACATAAACAAATTAGTATGTAAATATAATTATATCTAAAAATAAAAAAAATATATATATAATAATAAATATAAATATATATAATATAAAATATAAAAAAAATAATATATATATATAAAAAAATATAAATAATAAGATTAATAATATATATATATAATTATATAATAATATAATAATCTCAGTGAAAGTGTATACAATGAAAAATCAGCTCTGCTACACCTAATATATATATATCCACATACGATAACAAAAACAAAATATTTCGTAATGGATTTTTCCATGAATTTCCAATGAATGAATGCGGAATGACCGGTATCATCAAAAAAAAAAATCTTACATTTGACAGTATATTTGAAAAAGATTAGCTTTCCACACTAAATGGTTTTCGTCAAGTGTCTGTAATGGCAACACATATATTCCTATCCTCGCTGCCATTTTTAAATTCTAGCCTTACGCACCAGAGAACATATTAGCTGAGAGAGAAGGGGAAACACGACACGAATCAGACGTTACAACGTCAGGTTGGCACAGGAAATAAAGAAAAGCCAAATATGGCGCCACCTATTCACAACCTCTAAGAGGCCGCTACTATTTATTTAATTCCTATATTATAATTATAGTAAAACATATAATTATTCTCTTTTTAAAAAGTACTTAACCATATACTTTACATAGAGTCTATAGCTAGTAAGATTTATTCATAAACAAATACGGCAGATCACCGAGTTTTCCTACACACTAAAATCTCTCAACCAAGTATACGCCTGGCTATGTACGACTTAACCTCCACCAACACAAATCACACCACCACAACAGAAAAAAAAACTATTACTCCTTACCACAACTCACATCACAAAAAATACTATATACTCTCTACGCACGACAAAGCGACACCCTAATTACAACAACACTCAGCCTTAGCACTGCTCTGAGGGCCTACCACTAAAATCCTTTACGAAAAATCCACCTTACCTTGATAATAAAAACGAAGAATCATCCACGCAGCACACTAGATAATAACAACTAAACTCAAGCCCCTCGCCATTCACAACACACACCTCTCTTTGCTTAAATGACCACTCATACGGCTCCGCTCACACACCCTTGTATTTATAGCAATTAATTGTAGACTAGATTATTTTATGCTCTAAACTCCATAGGCATTTGGTATTACCAACTAGCTACCTATTCTGAGAATTGAATACTTAATTAGAGCCTAAGCTAATTATACTAATTAGCGATATATTAGGTACCATTAGGTAATTAGATATGATGTAATAGCATGGCAAATAAAAAAAAGAGAAATCCATATAAAAGAATAAAAATTCTATAAATAGAAAAAAGAAATAATTATAAATATATAAATATTATAATATATAATAAATATATATATATATATAGATATAGAATAAAATAAAATATATATATATATAAATATATATATAATAAAATATATATTAATATATTCTCCTAATCACATCTAACTAATATTTCAGTCTAGCTGCAGGGAATCGTTTGCCAGAGGATATTATATCGACAGGCTAAGCGCATACTTAGATTCACTAAAAAGAAAAGTGAGCGACACAACGATGCTTATTGGGTTACTCCTTAGACATGATAGAAATTTTGGGACCCCTTGTACCATAGAAAAACATCACTCTTACAACTTTTGTATATTCTGCCTTTCCTCCCATATTTGCTCTGAACGGTTCTGTGCTAATCTCCTTTTGAAAAAGGCCAATATCTCATTCGGCCTCCTTTATATTGATCTAAATTCTTACCCTGGACGGAGATTCTGGCATCCCTCCTAAACCTACATACCTATCTCCTCATTCAGGATATTTCCAATGTCATGTACCTAGTGATTACCAATGGATCATGATGACAATGCGGAATCCTGAGATCTATAGAACGTCAGAGAAGGCTTAGTGGCACCAGGATGGCATTCCTACCACTACGTTTTTATTGAAGAGGAAGATAGTGACTTCTAGAGCTATGGCGTCTGTCACCTCGAATTCAAACTCACTACTCTATGTCATTAAAAATACTAAATACAATTTTCACTCAAAGTCCTGAAAAGCGCGGATATGTCCACACGATCCCGTAAAAAGGCAGCCGCTTGTTATATACCATTTACCAACACTATCGACCCAATAAAATATGCTCTCACTTGATTATTCTATCTAAAATCTTTGAAAACTACATTTCTTAACTCTCATTCACTGGATACATAATGGCAGTTCTCATGATCCACTTACTTTCATGAATCATCAGTATGGCACTTTTATACGTCGTTCAGAGGTCAACATAGAAGTGACAAATAACTTCCACTTAATCATAACTGATTATGGATCTTCATCCCTTTAAGGATGAATCAATGGAGGGAAGTATATATATTATACCTTTAGAGGACCACGGAGGAGTAAAATGAGTATGAGCGATTTGACATAATATAAATCCAAAAGCTTATTGAATCGGAGTTATATGAGCACGCGTCAAACAGCTCTCTTAAAAGCTTACCTTCCTTTGAGATTACCTCCATATCTCTTATGCATTAAACTACTTGTCTAGTTTTTCTCTCGATCGTTCATCATATAATCAGGCAACTACGTTGATGAGCGACCTACTTCTCCTTTACACTGTTTAATTGTGGTGATATCCGCAAGGTTCAGTTTCTATCATCCAATACGAATATCTATTCTACTTTTCATTCAAAACGATACTCCTCAGTGTGACTATCCAACTCTGTTCAAACTCTTATGCCGATAGACTCAACTCTCCACTTTTCTACTCACTCAAATTCTGCTCCCTCTTTTGCTATCTAGAAGTATGCTCTGTATTCAAGCTT
>JABUQX010083467.1:22500-29728 GCA_015478945.1 Trachelipus rathkii | reverse complement strand
TATATATGTATATGTTTATTCAACTGGTCTGTTAGGTATCACTTGGCCATAAGGTGCCGCGTTTTAACCTCCTCTACTACAGGGACTAATTAAAGTAGAATTCAGAAAGAGAATATGAATGCTATACAATCTAAACTCTACGATTTTTCAATATATTTAGGAACTGAAATATTTTTGGAAATGATCATCTTTAGCATCGTATGGTTTGAGAGTAGCGCGTGTTTCTCTCCCATAGATACAATGGAGTTTTAACTATCCTCCTTGCTTCCCTTCTTGGCAAATTGGCAATTCATATTATTCGCAACATCCAGTGGCAAGGAACTGCAATGCAAAAAAATCCCAATTAACAAAAAAAAATAAAATAATAATATAATAAATTATATATAATAAAAAAATAATAATAAAGAAAATAATAATACTAGCTACTACTTACTACTGACTAGCTACTGACTAATAATAATTAATATATTTAATAATAATAATTGATTTATAATAATAATGAATGATAATAATAATAATTAATATAAGCGTAACATATTTGACTTTTTAAAGTAGTTATAGACATCTTCTGCATCTTGCTTACAAATTAGTGTGACCATTTTCAGTAGAATAAATATAGATCGTATCAAATATAAATAAATACTTCAACATGAAACTTCACTAACTCCAAGCAAATTAATTATTATTTGACAATTTACGTAACCATATTTATATATATATATATATATATATATATATATATATTATATATATTAGTGTATGTTTATATATATATACTAGTTATATATATATATATATCTATATATATACTAGTTTACATAAACTATAGTAATTATTTATATATCTATGTATTGTATATTATATATATTACTTTATAGTATCATCATCATCATCATCATATCATCATCATCATCATCATCATGCATCTACCTTTTTCCCACGACTTGCCTGCAAAGGTGCGTGACCCCCATGCACCCGACGAAACAGCAACAAATATAGTAGAAGAAATATGACAAGTCGAATGAAAGCCCCTGTCCTTACTCGCCCCTTTATATCCTATTATGTGAGAGAAAATCGTCGCAGTCAGAAAATACACTAAAGCTTCACGGGACCGGCGACAGAATTCATTATGGCATATTCATCAAGTGTAGGGTTGCATTCCCTTGGCCGCAGGTGGGCCACAACCGATACCCTCTCACAAACCCAGCCATTCACTCCTATTATGGACCTTTCCTCTCGCCTCTACCAAACTCCACATTTTTCTCTCCCCCCAGGCATTCCTTTACTATCTCAATCCACTTTTTCTTCGGTCTTACAGCCGTTCGAAATTCCCAACACACTCACCACTTATACATCTGCTTAACCAACTGCGACTATCATTCATCCTTTTCCACATGACGGGCAGACATCTCAACAATACTTCCAATGAAAAAATAAAAAAAAAAAAATTCAAAAAAAAATTATTCTGTCTTTACATAATCTTTCTTCCACCACTTACACTCTCTAAAACCGTTCCATTTCTCTCATTTTATCAATTCTTTTGCCATTCACCTAACAAGTTCGTTCCCCTAAGATTTGGTCACATTCTGATTACACCATGAATCTTTAGATCTCTACCTCTTTATCCTATGATCCATAGTCTCAACTACTAGCACATATTTAACAAAGGTTAAATCAACATACCACTCATGTGTAAGTACCCTCTAGTGGGCACCTCAAGAACTTTAGGCCCCTTTCATCACACCAACGCATTTTTTTTTTTTTTAATTGCATCGATAAAAATGCCTCCATTCACACGTTGAACTTTTCTATATTATATTTATATTATATATAATATTATTATTGTATTTTTATATATTATATAATTATAGTATATTATTTTATATATTATATTATATCTATTATATTATTATATATATATTTATATATATTTATATTTATTATCTATTAATTATTTATTATTTTATTATATATTAGATATATATTAATCTATATATATTTTATATATTATAATATAATAAAATATTAATTATATTTTAATTAATTATATATATATTATACTTATAATTAAAGCAAATATAGGTTTTATATATTTATTTTATATTAACAAATACTTCATTCGTACATTATACATATTATCTTTTTAATAATTATGTGTAGTAATTATGTTTATTATATAGATATTATTATTTGTGTATTGGTGTGTGTTGATAGTTTGTGGTATTTTGTATTTAGTATTAGTATATTTTCTTCATAGTACGGTGTTGCTAGTTTTTTTATATTATATAGTGTTATACTGTTAGTTTGGTTTTTTCTGTATTTTTATTATTATCTTATGTAGGGCGGAAGAGGTATCTAGTTTGTTTATTTTCGCATACCTCCGATAGTGGGTTCGGCAATATTTATCCTGTTCTTCTTGCTATTGTGTGCTGGCGTATGAGTGTGGCGACTTTTCTCATTGTGTGCCGTTTCAGTTATTGTCGTTTACTTCACTTCATCCTTCCAGGCACTATATTGACGTAACTCACCGTCTTATCCACATATAATACATCATTGTATTATATAGTCACACCGCGTTCAGCACTTTCTCGTAAACTACCAATTATACCAGACATCAGAACTACATACTACATATACTCTACTGTTGCGGGGGAGAAAAGATAATTGCCCACCACCGTATGTCCTGCGTGTCGTAAGAGCCGACTAAGGGGCGGCTGGCTAGTTGGGTGGCTGCCCACTACCACCTAATCTCTTCTAGAATGCTGATGCACGCCTCGGAGATGGTCGTGATCGCCCGTAAACGGACTTCTAATTTTCGGCGAAATTGTATGAATCGTATGGGTACATGGAAAGTTCAGAGGAATAAAATGTTGAGGAGAAGAGGAGAGAGGTGATGCATGTATTTCTAGAAAGGGCAAATTTGATTGCTCGCTGTGACTGGAAACAAAGATGTTAAAGGAAAACGGTGAATTGAAGTGGTGTGGTTGTGAAATGTGTGCGGTGGCCTTGGTGTGATAAGAGAATGAGAAGAGGGAGAGAAGGAGTTGCATTTGATGAGTGACCCTGTGGTAGCAAAGCTATGGTAAACTTTGGTTTTTTTTTTTGTTGGTTTTGAGTGGGTGTGAGTCCTAGAATTCTAATGCGGTTAAATTTAAGTTTGAAAAGGTCAAGGTATGTGTGGTTGTGAAGTATGGTCCATTCTGAGGGAAACTTTGAAGAGAGTACGATTTTTTGGGATATCTGAATGATGCTCTGGATGGGGTGAGTAGGAGCTTCAGATTGATAGTGTTGGGGGACCTGAATGGTTGGATGGGTGATCAAAAAAAAGGGACTTGGTATAATACAGGTGGTTTTGGGGTGGCGGGAGAAAAGTGAGAATGGTAGGAGGTGATTGATTTCTGTGAAGAGGAGAGAGGTATGTGTGTTAAGTAATACTTTCTTTAAAAACACAAGCGTATCCATAAGTATACTAGAGTTGGTGTACGTAGAGATGGTTTCGAAGTGAAAAGTATGATTGATTTTGTGTTGGTGAAGAAGGAGATGTTGAAGTAAGCTGTTGGATGTTAATCAGTGAGGGGTTTAGGATTGGGATTATCGGATCATTATGTTGTTCTATGTACAATTAAGTTAGTGGGGGCTTGGTGGAGAGGAAGGTGATACGAAAGGAAGTACGTGTAAAATTAAGAGTGAGAAGTTAAGTAAGCAAGACAAAAGGATAAGTATGTAACAGAGAAGCTACGCTAGTAAATCGGTTGAATGTGACCAAGTTGATACTGAACAAAATCTGGGTGGTCAAATGAAAGGAAGCAATTTGTAAGGTAAGTGCAAAGTAGGGACCGCAGACCGGGGCGGGATTTGCCGGGGCGGGCCGGGGCTGCTCTACATTTAGCCGGGGCCGGGGCCGGGGCCCGGGGCCCGGGGTTAGCTAAAAATTAGAAAAATGTAAGTCAAAAAACACTGAAAGTCTTAAAACCTAGGATGAAAATTAATATAATTTCAATTAATTAATAATTTGAAATTATAAGGAATACTTTTAATTAATTCAATTAAATAAATATTTTCGAAAAAAATTTTTAGAAAATAATTGATTTCTCTAGAAAATAAGTTTGTATTAAAATATCAATATAAATATATATATATATATAATATATATATATATATATATAATATATATATTATATATATATATATATATTATATATATATATATTAAATATATATTTATATATATATATATATATATATATATATAATATATATATATATTATATATATTATATATATAATAATATATATATATATATATATATACTATTATATATATTATATAAACTATTTTGTCGTAGTGATATATTTACTTTAGAGAGGAAGCCCTTGAATTCTTTTTTAGTATTATGCTTTACTGTCACTTAATTTTATTACTAAATGTACACAAATTAAAAAACATTGTTAAAGACACTTTATTTTATTAATGAAATAAATTTTCAAAAAGGAAAGCTAATTTTCGGTCCCGACACGCGAAACCTCTTCAGGCTAAGGGACTGGATTTCTTTTCTTGATCTTTATCAGTTCAAGTGTGTTTCAGTTGGTCTGCCATTTTCTTCATGGTGTTGTTGAATATAATTTTGATGTTTTTCAAGATATTCCAGTTTTGTATAAAGTCTATCCTTAAGCTTCACCGGGGCATGCTTATTGTAGTTGTTACTATTATAACATCGCAGAAAGGATTCCGCATGTTTTGCGATGGTTCGTGTGATTGATATTTCTGATCACCTTTATATTGTTGATATATAGATAGAGTGGCCTGTGTTACGCCTATGACTTGTTAAAACTGAATTTATGCTGCCTTGTGCAGGTCATCTGTATGTTGATTTTGTCTTCTTGCAAGTCTATGGTTTCACCTATATATGTTTTATTGCAAGTATTGCAGGGGATTTGATATATACAACTTTGGGGGAGATTTTCTTTTCGTTTTCGGGGTTTGAGAATGTTTTTTTAAGGTAATGTTATTTGAAGGAATGAGGGTAATGTTTTTTTTGGTAATACTTGTTTTAACGAATATAATGGTAAATTGAGGAATTGGTCAAAAGCGGAGGTGTTTGCTATTCTTTTCGGGGGGAAAGGCTGCTTTAGTACTTCTTTTTTGCTTTTTAAATGCTTTTTGGGATGAAAAAACTCAGGTAGTAAAAGTGATTTGAAAGTATTGTGGATGTATTTAGTTTCTTGTGCTTAGAAAGGGGGGAGAGCCATATACGAAAAGGCCACGGAGAATATAGATGACAGAACAGGCTAATTTTGTGTTTTGGGTAATGATAGATAGCCAATTGTATATAGTTTTGGTGCGAATGTTGTTTTTCTATATAATAGTAAATTGCAAGTAATTGTTATTCCATGTGATTAAGGTATCGAGGAAGGGGATAGAGTTGTTGGAAGGCATTTCTATCGTATACTGAACTGAAGGATGAATAGAGTTAATATAGTTTAGGACATCATTAGGGTTGGTGTTGTGAGGGAGGGAGACAAAAATGTCATCTACATATCTAATCCATAAACTATTGTTTAATAAAGGGTGGGGTAAAATATGATAAAATTCTGTTAGTTCCATATAAATGTTACTGAGTATGGGAGACAGTGGGGATCCCATACTCAGGCCGAAAGTTGTTTGTAATATTTGCCATTAAAAAGAAAGAAGTTATGTTGTAATGAGAGATTGGCCTTCCATATATTAAAACAGCCCATTAATCTCTCATTACAACATAACTTCTTTAATTTTAATGGCAAATATTACAAACCATCGCAAAATCATGGAATCCTTTTGCATTTATAATAGTAACAACTACAATAAGCATCCCGGTGGAAGTTTAAGAATAGATTTTTATAGCAAACCTGAACTATCTGAAAACACATCAAAATATTTCAACAACACCATGAAGAAAATAGCAGACCAACTGAAACAACACTTGATACTGATGAAGATCAAGAAAGAAATCCAGTCCCTTAGCCTGAAGAGGTCTCGCATGTCGGGACGAAAATTAGCTTTCCTTTTTAAAATTTATTTCATTAAAAAAAAAGTGTCTTTAACAATGTTTTTAATTTGTGTACATTTAGTAATAAAATGAAGTGACAGTAAAGCATAACACTAAAAAAGAATCCAAGGGCTTCCTCTCTAAAGTATATATATATATATATATATAATTATATTAAATAAATAATATATATATATAATATATCTATAATATATATATATATATTATAATATATAATATATAATATATACTATATATATATATATATATATATATATTACTATATATATATATATATAATATATTATATATATATATATATATATATATATATATATATTAATTCAATTAATCAAAAATAATTTTGAAAAGAGATTTCGGAAAATATTTGATTTTCTTCAAGATATTTTCTTTTAAATAAATAAATACATTAATGTTTTAACAGTTATATTTATTTCCTTTTTCCAGAATTCAATGTGATATATCAGATTTCGAATATTTTTATGTTAAAACTCGGAAAATTATAATTTGGCCTCAATTTTTAATTTGAAATCATAGTAAATCCAAAAAAAAATTGATTATATTTAGGTAAATGTTTATATCTTTTGCATCAAATTTATAACAAAGGAGTAATGGAATTAAAAATATATTTTTTATTTTGTTTGATTTTACCCTCTATTTATTTAGTGTAATTTACAGTTAACCCCGGTAGAAAAACCCCGGTTTTTCCGAAATTTTTGGCGCGGGGCCGGGGCCGGGGTCGCTAAAATGGCCGGGGTTGGCCGGGGCCGGGCCGGGGCCGGGGCCCCGGTCGGTTCCTAGTGCAAAGGAAGTGTGTGGATGTGCTAAAGTAGGAAGTAAGAATGTTAACAGCGAATGGTGGAATGAAGAGGTGATGAAAGCGGTTATAACGGTAAAAAAGAAGCGTGGTTGAATCTACTAAAAGCAAATGATGAAGTTTCAAACGAAAGATGCTTGGAATTATATAAGGAGGAAAGAAATACTAAAAGGTGCATACGAAGGAGAAAACAAGAGGTAAATGAAACAGTTTGGAAGGAGGATGAATGAGGACATTCAAGGGAATAGGAAGCTCTTCTGGGAATGAAGCGCGAAAAGGTTAAGAATGAGAATAAGGGTAATCTGCTTTAGAATAATGCAAAAGGGATGGTGCTTGTGGTAACTGAATGAAATGGAATGTGAGG
>JABUQX010083467.1:0-15000 GCA_015478945.1 Trachelipus rathkii | reverse complement strand
TTGTGAAAACCTGTTTTAATAAAAAATTCTAACTTCTAAAATTACGCTTTTTCTTAAATTTTCACATTACAAATTTAGAACTCTTAAAAGTACGATTTTTCCTAAATTTCAACATTTGAAATTATTTGTTAAATCTTAAAATGAGCTTTTAACGGTATTTCAGCATTTGAAAAAATAGTGTTTCATTGAAGTACGAATTTCAAAAAGCAGAAAAGCGAATTTAAGAATAGTTTTAGGTGTCTTAAAGACTTTTTTATGGAAATTTCAATATTTGTTTATATACCAAATATTCATTAGTTTTGAAAACCTGTTGTTATAAAAAAATTAACTTTCTAAAATTACGGCTTTTCTTAAATTTTCACATTACAAAAATTTAGAACTCTTAAAGTACGATTTTCCTAAATTAAACATTTGAAATTATTGGTTATCTTAAAAATGAGTTTTAACGGTATTTTCAGCAAATTTGAAAAAATAATGTTCATTGAATGCAATTTCAAAAGCAGAAAGAGAATTTATTAATTGTTTAGGTGTGTCTTAAAATTGACGTTTTTTAATAAATTTCAATATATGTTTTATAAAAAACAAAAATGTTCGGATGTTTTGAAAACCTGTTTAATAAAAAAAATTTAACTTCTAAAATTACGCTTTTGCTTAAATTTCACATTACAAATTTAGAACTCTTAAAAGTACGATTTTTCCAAATTTCAACATTTGAAATTATTTGGTAAATTCTTAAAATTGAGGTTTTACGGTATTTTCAGCATTGAAAAAAATAATAATGTGTTTCATGAAATGCTATTTCAAAAAAAAGAAGAAAAAATGTGAATTTATTAATAGAGTTTTAGGTGTCTAAATTAACGTTTTTTAATGAAATTAATGATAGGATGAATGGTTTTTATTATACAAAATATTTCATAGTTGTGAGAGAGAGCGTAGTTTGAATAAGAGAAAAAATTAATAACTTACGTTAAAATTACGGCAGTATCTGTAAAATGTTTCACATTACAAATTTAGAACTACTAAAAGTACGATTTTATCCGAAAATATTAAATTTGGAAAATTATTTATTTATAGAATCTTAAAATTGAGTTTTAAGTCGGGAAATATTTTGCAGAGCGTATTGAAAAAAAGGTATCATTGAGAAGAAGCTAGTGTACGAAAAAAGCAGAAAAGGAGTGAATTGAGAATTAATATAGTGATGTGAGGTGATCTCATAGAATTAACTTTTTGATAAATGAGAGAATATATGCAGAAGAATATTGAGTTTTTAATACCAAATATTTCATTAGTTGAAAACCTGTTTTAAAAAAAAAAATTTTAAACTTCAAAAATTACGCTTTATCCTTAAATTTTCCACATTACAAATTTAGAACTCTTAAAGTACGGATTTTCCTAAATTTAACATTTGAAATTTTGTAAATCTTAAAAATTGAGTTTTTAACGGTATTTTCAGCATTTAAAAAAATGTGTTTCATTGGAAATGGGCAATCTCGAAAAAAGGCAGAAAAAAAATTTGAAGTGAAATAGTATTGTAGAGAGTCACTCAAGAGTAATGAGCAGTCTTGTGTTAGATAGAGATTTCGAAGATAGTATTGGAGTGTTTATATAAAGAAGAAAGAGAAGTAAGATTTGCACATGATGAGTGTAGAACCTGTTTATAAAAAATTGTTTAACATTCTAAGAATGAGATACTGATGCATAAGATTGTTCACGGAATAACAAATGAGTTAGAGAATGACTCATTAAAAGTTACGGAGATGTATTTCATTAGAGAATTGTGAACAGTAGTATAATGATATATTATGAACAATCTATAAATATATTATAGTAATATATTACGCACAAAACGAGCGGAGTATGACTTTCAATTTTTGAAATTGAGAAAACCTCAAAGTATTAATATGCGGGTTGGATTAAAGAGTCTCAACAAGATTTACTAAAAGCACGTGGATCAGCGAATGTGACAATAATTAAGGTTTATAATCCATGTATCTTAAAAATTAACGTTCTTATTATACATGTACACAGAATTTCTATGATTCGAATCTATAATGCAAGAGGTACTACGTACATTATAAAATTTTCGGATTCAATTGTGTTAAAAAAGAATGTGATTTAAATTAAAACGAATTAATATAGCAACCTTCTATAAAAACATAATTAGACCCTTTTGCACTTTATAAAGTTTCACACTGCCAATTTCACACGTGTGACCACGATATTTGAAACTCTTGACTTAAAATAAAGTTAAAGGTACTCAAATATGTTCTATTCAACATATTTGAAAAATATTTGATAAAGGAGAATAGATAAAAATTATAAGTTCTCTACTCGGATTGAGTGTAACATCAAGATAAATATATATATATCTGTGTTAGTCTCATTGAAATATGGCATTTATAATGACAATGTATTAAGCGAATTTGAGATAAGATGGAGTTTTAGTGTTCTTATCTGTATATAAGAGTGTTCATTTATATGTAAGATGAAAATCTCAATCAATACTATATTGTTTTCATTACTAGAGTATTATTACACCCATATCAGATCTATAATTGTGTAATTATACCGAGTTAATAGATAAATTTCAATCACTAAAACCTTGTCTCTTATAGAGATCAACTCTCTTATATTCATGTAGAAAATTATCACATTTGACACTCACAAAACGATATTGTAGAGAAACTCTATAAAAAGTATAAACGATTATATCCTCTTAGACACTCGAGCATCTGCAGAGAATTATATCCGAGAGTAATTACCGAAAAGATCTTAAAAGGTGAAAGTTTGGATTATAAAATAACCGAGATAATTTCAAGCATGTATAAGAAAAAAATCAAACTCTGATCTCATGTTTAATGCAAATATTACTATCAAATAGCACTAGAATAAAGACTCAGAATACTAAGTTGCTATAGATGGTATAAAAAAGCTCGTGTGCATATAAACTAGACTAGTTTAGTTTCGTAATACGAAGATAATACCAATAAATATTTCATTTAAAATTTGTTTATTAGTATACACAGATATAGTATCGATCTTATGTTCCTGTTATAAAAAACTATGTATTTACATATACAGAATAAATATTAATATAATTACATATAACAGCTATATATACATATAAGGGGAATACACCTCAATCAAGTTATGTTACACAAACTCACTAATCTACACTTTAAAGTTCATAGTGCCTATATATAATTATGATAATCATTAATAACATTTAATATAATTATAATCATATTATATTGAAGGAATTACTAGTGAATCAAATTTAGCACTGAAAAAATAAGTGTACACTATGAAGACAGCAACTATTCTCAAATATATAAGAGTCAAATTAACAAACAAGATCAAGTATTTATATAATGTGTGGAAAAGAACTTCGTTCCTTGTGGCCGAAGAGACATTTCTTGTTGCTAATGTAGGTGCGAATTAAACGTTATTCATAAAGAATATATGAACTGTTTTCTTACTCAGTAATTCAATTTTCTGCCTATCTTTTCGTATGAATAACACATATTGTTCCGTAGTAGTAGTAGAGAATAGGCTGTTTGTTAGATAATAAACAAAAAATGGTGTAACTATCAGATCTAATAAAATAATCGCTTTTCTTAAATTTCCACATTTACGAATATTAGAACTAATACTAAATAACTTAACGCACTATATCTCTTAACTTAATCATTCATCTCTCACAATATTCTACCAAAGAATCTTAAAATTGATGATGTCTTATAAACGGCTATCTGAATATAGATCTAGAATTTAAGAAAATTATCATACTCGATACTCTAATGCTATAAGCATTAAATAGCTCAGATTAAATGGTTCGCGCATATATTTATTATATCACAAGATAGAATTATATTTTTAAAAGAACTAACTGAAATGAAATGTACTTTATACACACTCGATACGTTATATAATGCATGAGCTATTTCGTTAAATATGGCGAATTAATTAATAATTTAATTACAAATAATTATTAATTATACTAATAATAATAATAACATAGATAATAATAATAATAAAATAATAATATAATAATAATTATATAATATAAATAATATATAATCTTTCTCTAATAAATTACGTACTAATATTAATACACATATATAATATAATATAATACATATTATATAAATTATATATATTAATGAACTATCAATAATATAAAGTATCAGAATATTACTCTAAATATCTAAATCAATATATAAATAATTAATATGAATAATAATAACTATATAAAATATATGAATATAAATTTATTGAATCGATCAAACATGCAATATAGAGTAAATAAAATAATAAAATAATGTAATATTCAATTGAAATTACATTATTACTATAAAAGATAAATAATACTAATATAAAATTACATTAAGTGCTAATTCGCAATCTATAATGATCGTACATTTGACATGAAAAATATTAAAATTTATAATCTTTATAAATTTAATAATTTAACACTCAATAAATTATATATTTATATAACGTCTAGTGAAGAAAACCTGTATAATTATAATATAATAACTAAAAAGGAATCGTAACTATCTAATAAATACATCTACTGCGAGTACCAATCACAAAATTATCATCTGTCATCACCGTGCAGTTTCTAGAATAACTACTTCATATAGAAATGCTTGAATATTTGATCAACTAATAATTTCACATTTAAATATTATTTTATATATAATAAAACTATATAAATAATTGAGTATTATATAACTTAGGTATATTATTCTAGTCTAGATTTGTAAAAAATAATATGTGTTTATTCATATATGATAAAGTACAATTTCAATAAAGTATGAAAAAGTATAATAATTAATTAAATTAATGTTATTATAGGTGTTAGGTGTCTAAAAGTAACGTTTTTTAATGAAATTTCAATATTTGCATTTATATACAAAATATTTAATAATTCATTAGTATTTTGTAAAAACCTGTTTAATAAAAATAAATTATACTACTTTAAAATTACTGACTTATTTCATTAAATTTTTCAACTAATACATAAATTTAAATCCTTAAATAAGTACTGATTTATCCTATATATTTCACAACATTATGAAAATGATATTATGGTTAATTCTTATAACATATTGATAATTTTTTTTATAAGAAATTTACAGTACTAATTCTTTGAATTATAATATCGTCCATTTAATGTTCTCTTTTCTAATAATCACACAAAAGTTGAACATGCGTTTAGTAAATTTTAAAGTGAGTGAACTTAAAATATGAACGTATTTTAATGTAAATTTTAATATATAGTATAATAGTATCTTCAGAACATTGTCTAATTATTTGTGTGAAAAAACTTGTTTATATATATAAACAATAAAATTTATTAAACTTATCACTAAATTGTTAAGCTTAGCGAACTCTAATAAATTAATATTTTGACATAACTACAAAAGCTACTCAAAAAGTAAGTCTATTTGATCCTAAAATTTCCAAATGATTGAAATATCATTGATGATAAAAACTTTATAAAACTTTTGTCACTTCCCCAGATGTAATTCGCACAGATATAAACGTATTAATTAATTTTGTCAAATTCTGAAGTTCGTGAAGTAAGAATTTATATAAATAGACTAACTATTAGTGAACAGGATATTACCTTTCTTAACTCTTCCACTTTGGTTGCAGTAGTAGATGATTACCAAAAATATATAACATTAGTACTAGTGAAAACAATTTATGTTAAATAAAAAGTTATTTTTTAATCTTTCATAGAAATTACGGATTTATTTTCTTAATTTCTATCACTTCTACAAAGAATTTTTCGATAACTTCTTCATATATAGTGTTACGATCTTTTCACTAAATCTAGCAAAATTTTGAATAGTTATCGATGGAATGAGTAACTTTACAAATAAAAATTAAACGGATATTTATCAAGAAAATATGAATATTTAAATGAAACCCCACATCATTTGAATATATTGATAATAATGAATGGTCAAAAGCCCAAATAGAGACTGATATAATTAAATTAAATATAAATATATATTTTAATAATGAGTTCATTATAATATAAATAACTCGATTTAATAATTTAAAATATTAATATTACTAATAAATAATGATTTATTAGTTTAATTTCATAGTTTCTTTTATATCATCTAATTAGTCTTTTGCAGTTTCGACGCTATTAAGGTTTATGATAAAATCCTGTTTAAATTAATAAAATAATTATAACTCTATAAATTTATCAGCTTATTTCTTAAATTTCACATTTACAAATTATTAGTAACCTCTTAAATAGAGTTCAGATTTTATCTACTATATAATTAAACATTTTATAAATATATTTGGTATAGTTAATACTTATAATAATAGTTTTTATTACAGGTATTTATTTCAATACTAATGAAAAATATAAATGTGATGTCATATGAAATTGCTCAATATCAAAAAATAAAATAATAATAAAATGAGGCTCAAGAAAATAAATAGAGAATATAATATTAAGTGCTAATAATTTATGAAGTAATAAAGAATAATAATTATCAATAATTAATAGCTTTTATATATATACGTCTGAGATCTTTTTAATATCCAAAGAACCTTATATATATATATATATATATATATATATATATGATATATATATATATTTCAAGGAAATTATATTTAATAATTTACTTATTTATTTTTGCTTTGTGCATTGATTCAAGTAAATTTACATATGCTATTAACTGTTTTCCTTTAAAAGAATATATCAAAAGTACGAAAAGAAGAGCTGAAAGGATTTGTGTACCGATAGTATGAGAATGATGAGACGCAGTAAATTAAATCTAGTTTGATGATTCTATCCCACAATAAGCTTCGGATGAACAACAACAACATGAAGTGCTAATGGTACCAGCCGTCGGACAGGGAAATTAAAAATGACCCTGACGATTTCGGTTCTGCATATTGAGAACCATATAATTTTTTATATTAACGTAAAGTTTAGATAGAAATATTGAGAAAATATAGACACGAATTGAGAACTAGTGTCTAAGAGTGTAAAGGCACAGTAATTCGCCTGGAATCCTACTTGTGTGCTAACCTCCTGCAGCCATATTAATTGTGTGTATATCTTACTATAGAACAAATGGAAGTTTGTTAGCAGGCAATAGTGAATTAATTCCCATATATCACCATTTTGGATAGCAATAATCACTAATGCTATATTAGATGCTGTGTTGACGCAATCGTGTGCACCAAATTGGTTGAAACTCGAAGAGGATTAAGCAGTTTATATCAAATGAAAGCTTCACAATAGATAACTAATAAGCCACCAGAAAAGGGAAATAATTTCAACCCATGTCCACCTATAGTTCACTGGCTATGCTAATGTATTTTCAAAACATATAACTACATAACGAGATTGACTAACGAGAAACATTGACCAAAAAAAATATGTCCTGCTACATCACCATAACTGATCTGCACGAATAAAACTCCCACTAGCGATGAAAATTATCTAGGACACATGCATATAATACAACTGCGACGCTTCATAACTCCCAGCTCTTTACAATTCACACATAGAATTGCAAAGGATAGAACTGCTGAAATTAATAAATTCAAATTAGGGCGAGCTTTGAAGATATTGTGCTTTGACAAGTATACATGAACAGACTCGAATTAAAAATTATTTTCGTTCATGAGTTGTATAATCGAGAAGCAATCAGAGTATTCAATATTTGCCGATTCGAATTCACTGAAAAAACAGAACCACTTTGTACTTTGCCTCCGATCACGATTACACGATATTATGGACAGTCGTCCCATCACTACTATTACGGCATCGTCGATTTTTTTTGCGTGAAGCAGATATTTTAAAAAATAATAAAAATTATTCTTTTATATTATTGAAAAATTCGAGACCCCTAATAATGGAAAAATTCCTTATAAGCTCTGAGAACTATTTAGAGGCAAATTTTATGAAATTATCAAAAAATAAAATTAAAGAAAGAAGAAATTTCCGGAAATCTCTGTGGAAGGTAACAAAATATAGAAACTAAAGTGAAGACTGGACTTTATTGCGTAACATTTGTACGAATCATTAAGGTGAACGAAAAAATTTCTAAGAGTTTTGCTACCCTTCGCGTGGTGGCAAGGGGCTGAACACCCCCTTCCATCTATTTTCTTTTTCCGTGAATGGTGTGTTAGAGTTTATAATACAAGAACTTAACCGACCAACACCACCTTCGACCTACACCATAGTCGAGAAATGCGGTGACTAATTGATACGCACTACTTAAAAATAAATAAAATTACATGTATATTAACCGCGACTTGCTCCATACATTCTCTGTATACATAAACACACACTTGATATTATATAACTATAACCGAAAATGGAGAAAGAAATGAAACCCGAAGTCGTCAAAATCGCGCCCAGTTATTATTTTTTAATGCATCATGAAAAATCTGAAATTTTAAAAGTAAGAATACATCATACGTATAGTTTTTTCATCAATTTGACAGAAATCTAGTCCCTTAATGTCTTTAAAACTAGAAAAAATAATAAAAAATCATGAAAAATGTAGTATGAGGTTTAAAAATTTTTTGAAAAAATTCCACTGTTTTCAAAAATTGAATTCGGGAGTGACATAAAAACCAGTCACAGTGGCAAGCCGTGCAGAAAATTGGTCTGGTTGTAGAAATCCTACACAATAGCTCATGATAAAATAATTAATTTAACTTTCTAATTAGATACAAACTAAAATTCTCAATTGAAATTTATAATTATAAAATGTTAACCATAGAGTACTTAAATAAATAATACAGACTATAGAATATAATTTGGATCGGAAAACACAAAGTCTAGAGTTATTTTTTACTTAACAATTGCTTGATACCTATTAGAACAAACGTACCTGACAGAATTTGAGAAAATTTTCTCTATTACATTCTTTTTTAATTAAGACATTTGGGGTGAAAAAAATGAATATGACAAAGAGTTCTTAATAATTTTCTACAAAATAATAATAATAATTTTCGCAACATTGATTTTTACAAAATTGGCACTTTATATATCAGTATCTAGGTCCTATCGTACGCAACATTTGCACAGGAAACTTTTTTGCAGACAAAATTGCAATGCGTGTCAATTTGGGACAATCAGTGCCTTCAACTTTTAAATGAATTTTTTAATAATACAATATTTGCACTTTTTAACAAAATAGGCCTGTTTTTTTTTTTTAGAGTATTGTTACGCACATTTCACGTGAACTTTTTTTTATCCATTACACCACCCAACCTCACTTTGTTCTATAAATATGTACATAAGAAAAACATTAAACCACAATGGTCTGTTATTAGGCTCTACCATTGACATAAAAATGGATAGACAAAATGATTATTTGAAAACTTAAAAAAATAGACATTTTTTTTACATAGCTTAATTATACTGACCGGCTTTTCCCGGACGCCCAAACAACGACTACCAAGCATGAGCCCGGTTCGACCGCAAATTGAAAAAAACGTTCAATACACTTTTTAAGAAAGAGATGAAGCTTTAATATTTTAAATTTTTTACATGGAAAATGTTAGAAAATACTGACCACTTGTCCACCATTGTGTTTTCTGAAAATCGTTAAATAATCTCTACGAGATTACGACATCGATCATGGTAGAATTTTTTGAGGCAAAAAAAAAAACCACAAAATTTTTTTTACCAACCTTTGGAAATTTTAACTCGAAATTGGACTAGGAAGGTCGGTGATAGTTAAAATTTTCTCATATAAACATTATACTATATAAGATTTAACTGAAATTTTTATTTCTACTTCGAAATCATTCCTTCTACTTTGAAATTTTCTTTACTAAAATCATATCTTCTACAAATTTTTTTAAACTGACACCGAGTTTTCCACTCCGTGAACCAGCTATTCAGCCCCAATGTTACGCAGAGCAACCTAGTACTATATATATAGCTAGATATAAGCAGTATATATAATACTATGATCGTATACATATAAAGCCCTTATATAGTATCTATTATACTATTAGTAGAATATAAAAAATCTACAAATATTTTATATAAAAGATTAAAAATTCCTAATCTACGGAAATAATTTAATCAAAATTATATATATTTGATAAAAAAATCCGAAAATATTCAAAAAAACGTTTAAGACGAGAAAAAGAATCAACTTTTAAAAAAATATAAAAATAGTTATATCATAAAATATATAAAATAAATAAATACTAATGATTATATAATAATCTAAATATATCAACTCAAAAAATATATATATTACTCACAAAAATATAATAAAATATATATCATAATTTAAAGAAGATAACACAGACGATTTCGAGTAATAATATAATAAATATATTAAGAAATAAATCAATAATAGGAACACATAAGCCTAATAAAACAATAATACCCGGGTGCCTATACTCTCTTCATAATAATATTACAGGTCTTTGCTTTTTGCTTGACACGTAGTATAAGCCCAGACCCCGAGCATATCGGAAGGATCGGAAACAACATTATGCAAAAGATTAAGCTCATTTAAGGTTTGAGACTGGTCGAAACCACACGAACAGAAATCTAACGAAACCCGACATCACATTGCTGAACGCAAAATTAAGATTATGCTTCAAAAACAACGAGTTTGCTCCTCTTTATAAATGCATATGAGCAAGCAACTTAAATAATCATACGATGCAGTGATAGCCAATCAATAAATATGATATGTCATAAGCAAAAAGCAATTATTATAACTCCTCCATCCTTATGATACCCCATAAGAATAATCTGTAGAACAGTCACTAATCCCTTAAAAATAAACCAAAGCTAATTCTTAACAACTTGCAAGATCACAATATAGCATGTCTGTTGAGATCCTACAAACATTACAAAAGTTTCTTAAATCATCATCTCAATCGAGTCATATAAATAATAACATGGATCGAGTCAGGAAGGGTGGGCAGAGATTTAGAACGAAACGGTCGAGAATGTGTTTTACACTGTCGTACAGCCTGATGAGAGATTACGATACTTCCGTAATGCAAAATGCGACATGCGACCTGATAATAGGAAACATAAAAAGAGCAAGATCACCGGACTTTAAACACTCAATCACCACAAAGCCATCACAAATAAAACGATATAATTAAACACCTTTACAAAAATAACGGATCAAACTTGATGACATTCCCTAAGCGATTGTAGAAACAGAGCATATTAATGTCACTTCAAGACACCTTAAACAATTAAGATCTTAGAAATTTTCATGTTGATAGAAATGTCCTATACAAAAATATTGATAAGTTGTATGCAAAATTAAATTATTAAAAACACACCTACACATTCTTTAATTGAAAAAAACATAACAAAACAAGGCTCGGAGGTCACAATGATATCCCCAACTCCGCTAGAGCCTGCACAAACACGGAAAACTAAATAACTGCTCAACGACACTCGAAAAAAAAAGGACTCTCTCGATGCAAAGCGTTACGGTATTCTTATACATTCATATCGATGCAATGCACCTTACATTTTCTAACACAAAATTAAATCGGTTGCGAACAATTTTATATAAATTTCCTCTAAATCAACACATCAAAGATATGAAATTATATATATATTGTAATCCAATATTTTATAATTAATACATAAAAAATCACTTTTCCAAATTCCAAAATTTCCAAGAATTTATCATATTCTTAAATATATATAATACCATATAAATAAGCATGTATATATTATAAATATTATAATAATAGAGAGATTAAATATTCAAAAAGTACTATTTCCTTTTCAAGTAACAAAATGGTACAGTACTAGCAGTACTCTTAGAAATTGTTCAAGCTACAGACAGCAGGTACATAAGTACCAAAAAGTAACTCTAGAAATATCTTGGTCTCAGTTACAAGAACAAAGTACAAGATAAAATTGGGTATCCAAAAGTAACAAAAGTTAACACAAGTACAAGTAGCTTTATGAAAACTTGCATATATATATATATAGATATATAAGCTATATAATACTACCTATACTATATATATAAACATACTAATATCAAACATATACCTAAATAGTAATACTACTATACTACCATATAAATATAAATCATATAAATATTATATACTACGATATAATATATACCCATTATATATAATATACATAATTATATATATATATATAATATATAATATATACTATAATCAATTCATCACTCGAATACCACAGATATCGAACATCATCCATCAATCATATCCATCATCAATCATACTCATCGATACACATCAAATCACAATCAATCAATCATCATCAGTCAATCCATACACAATACCTCTATCATCACTCATCATCAATAAAGAATCACATCAATTCTATACGCTCACTCCAGACCTCCCAAAATCGAATGCATACACATCTTCTCATAATCAAATCATCAGGATCTTCATCATCACTAACCAACAAATCATCACGGAAGTCAAATGATATTCTATCTGGACTCGCGGTGCGAGCTCTCATGCCTCCATACAGATCATCATCGAGTCAGATCATACTCTCATTCATGCAATCATTCATCAGTCATCGATCATCACATGCATCATCATTCATCATCATCAGCAGCTGTTCATCGATCATCATCATCACATCATCATCGATCGATCATCATCATCATCATTCATCATCATCATCAGACTCAGATCGATCATCACCATTCATCATCATCAATCCATCAATCATCATCAAGGCATCATCGAGTGCATCATCATTCATCTCATCAATCATCCGATCATCATTCAATCGATAGTATCACATCACTAATCATCAGTCATCCCATCGATGCACACATCATCCGAACGAATGCATCCTATCGATCATCATATTCACATACCAAATCATCATCTATCCATCACGATCTAATCATAACACAACAATCAAATCATCGATCACATCATAATATTTATTATCATCAATTCATAACAAAATCAATATATAAATGACTAAATACAATAATACAATACAATCAATTACATCAAGATCAGTTTTTTTTATGATCATCATCCCATCCCTTCCATTGATTCGAATCATCATCATCATCATCATCACTCATCCGATCTCATTCCATCATCGAAGATCTGCCTCATATCATCGAAAATCAATCCATTACAATACCTAACTAATCAATCAATCATCAAATCAATCAATTCGTGATCCACTCATCATCAATCATCATTTCCAATAAAATCGATAACATCAATTCAATCAATCATCAATCAAATCAACCCAGTCTTATCTCTCCGTCAAGACGGAGCACGTAGGTGCGTAAGCAAGTATACCGGTAAATACATAAAGAATGAGATTAGAAGATGTACTGAAGCAGATAGAACAAAGAGATAGTTCCAGCTTGGCTATAACTCTCGAGCCTCCCCTTCGAGTAAGATGACCAATTAGTGAGAACTGCTCGCTAGTCAGAAATATTAATTCGCACCCGTAGAGCTTCATGGATCTGCGATATGATGATGACCATCAACTATGGCCTCTCGTCAATGTAGGGTTCATTCCTTTTCCCAGGTGGGCACAACCATACCCTCCGTTCACAAAAGCCCACCATTCAAACTCCTGTTATCGACCCCACCTGTTTCTTCTCGCCTCTTTGCCAACTTCACATTTCTCTCTTCAGGCATTCCTGTTTTCTGACTCATTCCACTGTTTTTTTTGTCTCCCATCCGGTTTCCCGCGTGCGATTGCCACACACACTTACCCACTATACATACATTCAAACCAACCGTCTTGTCACGCTCCATCCTTTGCCGACCATGTGACCAAACCATCTCCAACATACTTTCATATTATTGCTGCTCATTTACCCCAATCTTCCAACACGCCAAACACTCTCTCAATACGTTCATTCCTCATTTTTATCATTTCTTTTACACACCTAACACGCCCACTACGACTTCCCATACTGAACCATTTGTAATATAGATCTCATACCCTGTATTCCGAACCATAGTCCCACTACTATACACGGGTAACAACATATTAACAATCATTACCCTCATGTAAGGACCCTAGCGCACTTCAACACTTAGCCCTTTACATCAGCAGACGATTTAGACTGAACCAGCCAGCCTTATTTGTGCCAGCGTCACAATTTTCCTACTACACTCTGCTGCATCATCCGCTCCCTTTTCATCAACCATATAGTGCCTAAATATCTTAAATTCAGACATTTTTTCGCGAGCTGACTCACCACCTCTTGACATGAACCTCACACTGAGGTCTGTCCTCCACTCACAACCATAACCTGTTACTCTTATCTTCGTTTACTTCAAACCCTTTCTTTACCAACCACCCTACCAATCTTCTCTACTACGTCCTACTCACAAACTCTCTTCACGATTCGACAAACACAGCAAAACCACAATCATACCTCATATAATATGTATCGGGCAAAATTCCCTGCCAATCTCACATGCCCATGTCCTCCCATCATTCTAACTCTATACCTTGTCTCACCCCTACCTCTAATCTTTTCATAACCGCATGCCATAATACAGATTGGGCAATTTAGACACAAAGCAGAAGCCACAAGTAACCCTGTCTCCCACTCCGCAATTAAGATTAAATACGCGATTTCTAAACTTTCGAAACTCCTATTTATTCCTCATACATAACACACGGGTGGAAAGATTTCATATCAGATACATACATCATTTGTGTGACATATCGTATTCAAAAAGAAACTAATGACAACCTGGACCAACAACAGCAATCACTGAACACCGGCGCAGTAGATGTCCTGTCCGGATTAATCCTAACCCTCTACGCCTAGATTGTGCAAATCCAAATAAATCGCTAAATATCAATTTTATTCTCTAGGGGCTTCCCTCATAAGGACAACGATACCCGAATAAACATATTGGCTTCCAATAGTGACAGATTTGATCCCAACACAGTCACTCTAACCACTTAGGCGTAGAAGTGATAGTCAAGCCGCCTGTAATTTCCTT
>JABUQX010083466.1:80000-102741 GCA_015478945.1 Trachelipus rathkii | reverse complement strand
CCATTCTTAAATCAAAGATTGAGCTATATGATATTTTTATCATTTTAAAAAACTTCTTTTTAACGTGCTTTATCCCCTTCTCAGAGAGTAAGACAGGGGAACTACAGAAAATCGAACTTTAAGGCCGGCTATCCCAAGCCTGTCGCCACCACGTGTTCGTAGACGAGTTTTAATTCATTTTATGTACTCTTAAAATTTAACTCTCAGGAAGTAATTTATAAGGCCCTGGTGAATTCAAAATATGGGAATTACGAAAGAAAACATACTGCAATAATTATAATGTAGAAAAAATAAGTGAAACTAATATAAGAAGTTTAAAGTTATACTTCAAAAGACTAATTTATTAAGAATCCACACTTGAATTACAAGGTAGTTCAATATGTTGTCATATAATATTAAAAATATATAGATAATTACAAAACAATTACAATTTATTTCATTTTCAGAATAAAAACAAAAAATTTAGAATTTATATATATATTCTGAAAATGAAATAAACTTGTTTTTGTTTGAAATATCTATAATATTTTTTTATTATTATAATGACAACATATTGAACTACCTTGTAATTCAAGTGTGGATTCTTAATAAATTAGTCTTTTGAAGTATAACTTTAAACTTCTTATATTAGTTTCACTTATTTTTTCTACATTATAATTATTGCAGTATGTTTTCTTTCGTAATTCCCATATTTTGAATTCACCAGGGCCTTATAAATTACTTCCTGAGAGTTAAATTTTAAGAGTACATAAAATGAATTAAAACTCGTCTACGAACACGTGGTGGCGACAGGCTTGGGATAGCCGGCCTTAAAGTTCGATTTTCTGTAGTTCCCCTGTCTTACTCTCTGAGAAGGGGATAAAGCACGTTAAAAAGAAGTTTTTTAAAATGATAAAAATATCATATAGCTCAATCTTTGATTTAAGAATGGAGATTCTACTGTTAATAGAATTTACACAGGGTTTCAATTAATTTTACTGTACTTTTTCATATTGTTTGCCCAGTTCCTCTGATATTGACCCTTCTTTCCATAAATGCTTCTCAGCCTTCTAGGTAATGATTTTCTTCTTCACAGCATAAATAATATATGTTTTATTTTCTTTGGTCATATTTTCAAATTGCTTTCTCATGCCCCAGACCTTTTCCGGTATGAAGACCGATTTCACAAAAAAAAAAATCTTTTGCAATCTCTCCTTTTTCTCTTCCCCCATTTCATATTTCCTTCTTTCTTTTCGTAATAAATAAATAATGAATAATAATAAAAATAATAATAAATTAATAATAATAATAATAATAATAATAATAATAATAATAATAATAATAATAACTAGCAATAATCGTGAAACATTATGCTACTGCTAATAATAATAATAATTTTCGATGTTAAATTTAACAAAAATAGGGAAGAGATCGTGTTGGAGCTCAGCTACAAGTTTGGTTGGTGGCTATACAAAATATTACTGGGACTAACAACATTATGATATTAACTGCAGCAGTGAATCCACAGGTATCTCAACAGTTAATCTATGCTTTGGGTAAGTATATCGTAATTGTATTTTGGTTACTTATTTTCTTATAAAATATTAAGTTCTAGAGAATTTTCATGTAACATTAGTAGGGTTGGGAAAGGAAAAAAACAAGCGTCGTTTTTTTCCGAAAAAAACGGTTTTTTCATGAAAAAAACACGAGCCTGAAAAAAACAAGTAAAAATTGTTTTTTCGTTTTTTTCAATTAAGTTGTGGAATTACATGTTTGAACAATTTTATAATAAGTTTTCAAATATGCTCTAATTTGGACATTTTTTTTGGTTCCAATTTCTAACCAAGGTGGAAGCCCCTGAGTTTGTGTTCAAAATTTTTATTGGGTTTCCATATTTTTATTTTATATTGTTGAATTTTGATATTTCATAATATTTGTGTTGTGGCTTCATTAATGTTTTCTTACTCTGTTCCAGCTTTCAGTAACATTTTGATCATAATTATTTAATCAGAATGTTTAGAAATGTCACATGCAAAAAGTCGTGTGGACTGTACTTTTTAAGGAAATAGAAGGTTGCAAAGCCCTCGCATGAAATGTAACTTTTGTGTAGACGTTGCAAAACTAGTATTTATTGCACATAATCTAGAACTAGGAAATTCTGAAAATTTGCCCAACTGAGAGAGATGATTATGCTAAGGCAGCTAAGCTTGAGTCCGGTTACTTGCCCCTGCTCCTTCACCCTGTCATCTTCACCATTGAGATTCATACGACCTGAGATATGCAGGACTTATACAGTCATACAAAAAATTTGTGGCTGATACGCTGATGAGCCCAGTGAGTAATGAGCTTGACATAAGTTCCACAGCAACAAGGAGTGACGGGGTCTGGGAGTGGGACTAGTGAATCAAAGAGTTGAATTCAAAGTCAAATATTTTAATTTAGTGCATTCACTTCATCCTCTTCATTTACCAGATCTTGGTATTAATTTTAATTTCATATATTTTTTTTATTTCATTTGATCCCCTTAAGTCACTTTTGATTTTTGTCATTCAGACTCACTATAAGTATAATATCATTAATGTTTAAAAGCAAGTTATAATAAGTATGATTATATGATACAAATGTAAAATTACATAGTTAAAA
This sequence comes from Trachelipus rathkii, assembly GCA_015478945.1. Taxonomy (NCBI): domain Eukaryota; kingdom Metazoa; phylum Arthropoda; class Malacostraca; order Isopoda; family Trachelipodidae; genus Trachelipus; species Trachelipus rathkii. The sequence goes on along the minus strand of JABUQX010083466.1, from coordinate 100,119 downwards.
TTAGTCTGTACAAGCCTAGAAACAGCAGTCTGCAGGCTACAACCCTCTGTAAATGTAACGAAAACAATTGATAAAATATAAGGAGAAAGGTAAGTTCTGCATATTTTTTATAAATCAAAATGGAATATTGTTTATTTCAGGTATTCCTCGCTATTCGCAAAAATGAAAATACTCAAGGAAATATCATACTTAGGTTCTTTATATATATAAAAGACATATAAAGGATAATAACGAAAAAAACTGAAAAAAACATAAAAAATTGTTTTATTTCCTGAAAAAAAACAGTTTGAACAAAACGTTTTTTTTCCCAACCTTAGTTGTTATACCTGAATATTCTCTATTTGAGGGGTTTCTTAGCCTATGAGTCACTACCCAAACTCGGGTAGCCGAGACTTCTGAGGGGGGAAAATAAGTTAGTGCAGTATGCTTTTTATTTTTATTTTTTTTTTTAAACTTTTCGTGTTTCATAAATGTAAAACTCAAAAATATTTGTAGATTGAAGAGTATGAGAATGAGCATCGCAATCTGGTGTTTTAGAGGTTTAGGTGAACAATGAAGACCCATTTGCCACAAAGTTTGATGGTATTGTTGATTTTTTGTCGTGGGCAAAAAAGGTTAAGGTTCTCTGTTTTATTTGATCCAAAGTAAAAAGTTAAAAGTGTTTGCCTAAACAATTCTACATTTTTATTTCTCTTGCAATATATGTGAAATCATTAGTTTCGTTTCCCCGAAATATGTCGAGCGCTTGAAAAGGTATAAAAGTATTTAGTCCTACATAAAAGCCATATTTCAAACAGGAGGAAACCCCCATCATACGATTGCAAAACGCTTGACGTAAGTCACTAAACGCCAACAATTATTATCAAAGATAATTTGAACATGTGTGCCTTTTGAATAGTTTCTTTTGCCCATGAATTTATTGATGTGATTAAGTATAACTAAAAAGTTTTAAAGCTATTTTTATCGACTAATTAATTATCAAATAAAAAGGACAGTTATGAATTTTCCTGTCAGTTTCTCCTTTCCTGAAACGGTCTTCTGTTAATTTTCAGCTTCTTCTCTTAGAGAGCATTAAAGTATGCTAAATATCAATTTCACATTTTTGTTTTATTTCGGTTGAATGGGTCTCATAACTGAAATTGAAATACTACGAGTCATTGTAATAATAATAATAATAATAATAATAATAATAATAATAATAATAATAATAATAAAAATAAAAATAAAAATAAAAATAAAAATAAAAATAAAAATAAAAATAATAATAATAATAATAATAATAATTAATAATAATAATAATATAATAATAATTAATCAATAATAATTAATAATAATAATAATAATAATTGACTAGGAGAACTTTGATGCAGATTGATAATTGCACCTTTTTGTCAGAAATCACTGTTCAATCGGGTTTTTAATATTTGATCAAATGAATATTTTGTTTGAAATTGTCAGAAACTTATAGGTTGTAAATAATAATAAACGTTCTATATTCTATAACTTCCTTGAAGTATATTTGAAATTACTAATGTTTTCTTTAAAGATACTCGCTCTAGTATTTTCTAAAAAATTTTTTTTAGAATTTGTTACCCATGACAGCAAGACCTTTTGTTGTATTTTCGAGAACTTTTCTAAACCTAAATTTCTAATGGTCCATTTTAATTCAACAGTCTGGTCCCTCATTCAAATCTTGGAAGATATTTACTAGAGAACTTTTTTCCATGAATAAAACAATGCCTGTAAAGTATCCGGTGTTAGTTATAAAAAGAAAAAGTTTCAGGAGTCTTTTTGGGTTGATATTTTTATGTCTACAAACTATATTGAATAGAGGTAATTAAGTGCTTATTATAAGAGAACCTAGTCGAGGGTAGTAAAATCAGAAATTGAATATGGGAATAACAAATGAAATTTCACCAGTGTGCAAAGATTGGGCTGTTAATGTAGTTATGAGTGATTTTAATTCCTACAATTTTGAGTGGAATACTTAGCTAGTAATGATCGTTAGTTATTTTTTACTAACTGTATTTTAAATAACTTTTTATTCAGGTTCTTGTGCCGAAGCCACAGGGTCAGTAATAGGTTTATTAGATTTATTATTTGCAAATGGTAAATGAAGATCATTGGTTAGTGATATCAGAGTTGAGCCAAACGTAGGTGATTTAATATAAATAGATTAATTGATATATATATATATATTAATATATATATATATATATATATATAATATAGATATATATATATATATATATATTATATATATATATATATATATATAATTATATAATATATATATATATATATTATATTAATATATATATAATAATAGATATATATATATATGCTTGGCGGAGGAGGTTGACTCGCCGACTCTCGTGCGAGAGACGCTGAGGTTCAATCCTGCACGAGCAGTCTGAGTTTGTATCTTCCTGGGGGGGGGCAAGGAATTAAAACTGCTGGCGAACCACTTAGGGTGGCGGACAGGGCTATGGTTTAGCCGGTGGCTTAAAGTTCGATTTTCCTGCTATTATTCCCTCTGAGAATGATAATAAAGCACATTAAAATGGAATCTGGTTTTTAAGTATATACGGTGTCTTTATTAATAGAAAAATTAAAGCAGATGCTTGGAAACCATTGACTGGGCAGTAAGAATTTGACCAATTTCAAATTTTTGAAATGTAAGCTACATTTTAAATCAATTTTAGAAAATATTGTCTCAATTTAGCTATAACAGCCACGTCATTATGACAGAAAGCAAAAAAAAAAAAAAAAAAAAAAAAAAAACCTATATTAATATTATAAAATTTGTAAAAAAATTAGGGAAAAAAAAATACATCTTCTTTTAAAGATTCAAGGAAAGTAGTAGAAAATTAGATTTAGAAGTTTATAAGAGTTAGGATTTAACTAAATTAACTAATAAGGAGACCTAAAAGATAGGCAGAAATTAACCTAGCAGGAAACACTAAAGGCCGGAATAAATTATTTACCTTTAATACGTTTAATAATACTGATAAAATTAGACAAATTGGTCCAATTCAGACTGATCTGATGGAGATTTAGTCAGTATATTTAACAGATTCTGTGCTTTAGTGTTTACAGATGAGACATTTGATGATAATTCAGATTGGTTATTTTGTGGTACAGATTTTAGTTATCTTTTATCATTTTAAATTTGACCTGATTAAATTAAAACTATACTTTCTCACATTGATTGTGGTGTATCTGTAAGTCTTGATGGCGTTTAAAGTAGAATCGTTAAAGGAAAATTGGTTGTAGTAGTTGTGGTAGTATTTCCTATGAGTGGTGTAATTCGTAAAATAATAACAAATAGCTCTATATATAAAATAAATTGATTGTTTTTTTTGTGATGCACCAGAGGACCCAGAGGACTGAAAAATTACTATGTTGGACCTATATAATTATAAAAGAGGTTGTTAATAGGATTTGGGATATTATGGACCAGTAAATTTGCCACGCCTAGCAAACGTTTTATAAAGGATATCGAAAATTGAATAGAAAAACATTTGGTAATAATTATGTACTGTATGGCTTAACTAAGAATGCACCGATTAATAGGTTGATATAATCGGTAATCTGCCATTTGCGGCCGATTAATCGGTAATAAGCTATTCTTGTATATTACAGCACATTCATATATCTGCCTAAAGAATCACCAGGTATCTTAGATACTGAATTAATTTCATTTTTTTTTTTTACTTAAATTTTTTTTTACAAATTTCATTTGTTTGGATTAATTGACTGATGTTAAGCAGGGCTGCGTAACCTGAGCCGCGAATCCGCAAGGTATTTTGGTAGATCCAGAGCAATTTTTTACTATAAAATTTTCATATTTATAATTTCAAGTGAAAAAAAAAGTTAATTAGTAACGAGCGTTCATTTTTATTGTAACTTCATAAATCTAGCAACAGAATTATTGATTTTATAAGTGTGAATGAAGCAGGAGCTGGATAATTTTGAAATGTAGCTGAAGACGGTAAAATGAAATTTACTTGTTCCGCAGCCCTGTTATTAAGTTTATTTTATTATTATTATTTAAAAAAAAAAGAAAAGAAAAAACACACATTTATGAAAAAGATAGATATAGGTTGCTGAACAAAGCTATATTTGTACATTTAACGTTTATGCTAAAAACAGAAATAGTTGCCTACTCTAATAATAATGCAAAAATCAGACTTTAAACCATAACTCTTTTGAAAGTTTTCGAAATTCAATACTTCTAAATTATATTGTAAGAACATCAAAATTTATATATTTTCAGGGCAGTTAATTTTTTGTAAGCTCATGTATATATATATATATATATATATATATATATATATATATATATATATATATATATATATATATATATATATATATATATATATAATATATATATATATATTATATAATTATTAAAATATATATAGAGATATATAAATATAATATATTATATAATATATAATATTAATATATATATATATATATATATATATAATATATAATATATATAATATATATATATATAGAAAATGTACTATATATATATATTATATATATATATATATATATATATATATATATATATATATATATATATATATATATATATATATATATATATATATATATATATATAATATATATAAAAAAATATAATATAGATATTATATAAATATATAAATATTATATATATATATATATATATATTATATAATTAGGAGAACTTTATATATAATAGGCTAATATATATATAGTATAACCTTTATGAAAAGGAACAGTTGGTGCACTTAAATAAATATTTCAAAGCTAGCTCAAAAGAGGAAATGCTTCTTTTGAATTTTTTCACCGCACGAATGAGTTGTCATTTCTTGGTAGTAATTGTAAATTTAAATAATCTTGAAATCCTCTCATGTAATGAAAAGAATGCTGCTTGTTCTATTTTTATGTTTAATATTATTTGGTCTGCCAATGCTCTTTCTTATCTCAAAAATTAATTCAACCAATAAATTTGAGAAAGTTGGTGGTGAACTTGTAGATTCCTGAACCATCTTCAAAATTGATTGAAATATCTTCTGTTAAACCTTCTCTAATCTGCCCAAGTTTTTACATCTTTCAAAATTTCTAATGTTTGTTTCTTTATATTTTCTTCCATTTGTTTTCCGAACGTGTTTTAATTCCTATTCAACTGAAAATTTAAATTTTTCAATTATGATATGAATTCCAAGTCATTGTTTTCGATAAAAATAAATTACTAGTTTTTATATTGTGAGATAATCATTGAAGAAGTTACTTCTCTTTCTTTTCACAAAAAAAAATTTCAAGCTTTCATTTACATGTTGAACAGTTTTTTTTCTCCAAGAACCCATTGATAAAAACTTTATGTAAGGATGCTAGTATCAACAGCATATGTAAGAAGGGCTTTTCGTTGTTCAATATTAATTTCCAGCATGTATGTTTAATTCCGACTCGTAGACACATGCTGAATTAATGTATGCTTTTTAAACTTACCTGATACCGTAATTCGATCAACTTGTTAACAGCAAAAGCAAAGGGGTTAAATTGTTTTACAATACTTCTACTGGTTGTAATTATAATTTTCACAATATAAAAATTTATACAGTATTAACCTTACTAAGTATATACAATATACATTATATAAAACAATAATCAACCGATAAATTAAGATAGTTTAATCGGTAATCGGCTAAGAATAATCGGCAGTCTGCTAATTTGCTTATAGGTACATTCTTTGAATATGGTTTTATTAGTAGATGATCCTGCATAACAGCAAATCTGTCGAAATTTATGAGAATATTACTGACTGTGGACAAAGGGTAGTTATTCCAGTATAACATAGGTATTGTGGTTTATATATGATAAAGGAGTGGTTGAACATTCACTGGGCAGTCAACAAAAAATGTTGTCTCTTTCCTTTACCAAAATAGTCAACTCTTACCAGAATGTGACGTTAAAAAAACCTGTATTAACCAGGGTTGTGGAGTTGGTTCAAAAATTTTCCGACTCCGACTCCACCCTCTTGAAAATTACCGACTCCAACTACGACCTCTTGAAAATTACCGACTCCGACTCCACCCTTTTGAAAATTACCGACTCCGACTCCACCCTTTTGAAAATTACTGACTTTGACTCCGACCTCTTGAAAATTACCGACACCGACACCACCCTTTTGAAAATTAACGACTCCGACTCCACCATTTTGAAAATTACTGACTTTGACTCTGACTCCACCCTCTTCAAAATTACCGACTCCGACTCCACCCTTTTCAAAATTGCCGACTCCGACTCCACTCTCTTCAAAACTACCGACTCCCTGACTCCGACTCCACAACCCTGGTATTAACCCTTTTACACTTGCAGAGTATCAAACTGCACTGGCGAATAGCAAAGACGGTGGTCTTGGTCCAGACATGATTTCGTACATCATGCTTCGTCATATCCATCCCTCGGTATCAGCCTTTTTGCTGGATCGAATCTTCTTTTCCATCTATTTGGATTACAGCTTTTGTAATTCCTATCCCCAAACCTGGGAAAGATCCGAAATTAGCGGACAACCAAAGACCAGTTTCGCTGACCTGTCATTCCTGTAAATTAATGGAGAAAATGGTTTCAGGCCGCCTTCTCCCTTTTCTGGAGAGTCGCCAAGCTTTTTCAAACTTCCAGTTTGGTTTTCGTAAAAATCGTTCGACCGCGGACCCCTTGTTAAAACTAGACCATGACATCCGGGAAGCCTTCTTAACTGGTGGGATGGTTCTTGGTGTCTTCTTTGACCTTGAAAAAGCTTATGACACAATGTGGAGAACTGGTATTTTCCTTTAACTTCATTCGCTCGGTTTCCGTGGACAACTCCATCTTTTCATTAAATGCCTTCTGTCAAATATATCCATCCAGGTTAGGTGCTCTTATATTCTGTTACGCCACTTTACTCTGGATGGCGTTCGGCAGGGTAGTATTCTAAGTATTACTATTTGCTATCGGATTTAATGACATCGTTACTTCTATCCCAGCGACGGTCAACTTTTCTCTCTATGTTGATGACCTTGCGTTATATATAGCCGGTGCCAGGCCTGCCTGTTTCTCGAACAGCAACTTTAACTAACTATTGAGAATATTTCACAATGGGGTAACTCCCATGGCTTCCATTTCTCTTCCACCAAAACCTCACAGTGCCTTTTAAGAAAAGAAGAATCAAAAGAACCTGCCACCACGCTTCCAGCGAAAAAAAACCTAACCCCTTTTTTTTTTTAATATGCGTCGCCCATTCCGTGTAACTCACAAGTCAAATTTCTAGGACTCATTCTAGATGACCACTTAACATACGCACCGCATATTAAACTCCTGAAAGCGACTTGTCACCGTGTGCTTGACCTGTTTCGTCATCTCGCCCTCAAAATCTTGTTGTGCTGATCGCAAGTCCCTTTTACGTCTCTATATCGCCCTAATCCGATCGAAGCTGGACTATGGCTGTGTAGTATATGGTCAGGCCTCCCCAACTCTACTACACCTGTTAGATCCCATCCAAAAAAAAAACGAGGCAATCCGTATCTCCACTGGAGTCTTCCGATCGTCCCCCCCGGGTCAGTCTTGTGATACCACTCTCTCTTCGAAGGAAATACATCATGTGCACAAGTTATCTTCGTTTTCAAACCCCAATACCGTCTGTTCTGACACCGATTCTGCAGAAGATACCTCATTTGGCCATTTCCAAACACAGTTCATAACATCCTTAATTTCCTTAACATCCCTTTGCAAAAGCTGTTGCTTTTCTCTTACGACGAAGGGTACACACTTTGGCTATTCCCCGTTTTCACCATTTGCTTGGCCCTGACCTCTCTCCCAAATCTAGCCACCCGGCCTTGTTATAGGCATCATTTACGTCTCATTCCGTAGTTTTCGGTGAATTTACTCCAGTGTTTACTGACGGCTCTAAAACAGTGTGGGCGCATCTGCTGTCTTTCCTGATCGCAACCTCTCCCCTATCCTCCCCCTCATGCTTCAATTTTTACGGCAGAATTAATGGCTCTAATGAATGCCCTTTCTCGAATTCTATTCCATAACCAAGACCACTCTTATGTCATTTATTCAGATTCGCTCAGCGCGCTCCAAACGCTTAAAACCCCTTATTCTAAAAACAATGGTATCTGCTGTACAACAATTTCTTCTGCTGCACCACTCCCATAAGAAACAAATCATTCTATGTTGGACCCCTCTCATGTAGGGGTAACTGGCAATGAAATCGCTGATAGAGAGGCCAAAATTGCCGCCTTTTCTTTTCGGGAGCTGTTCCAGGTACCTCCCGGATGCCATTCGACAAGGCCGCCTCCCATCAACTGATTACTATCCTGCTCTCCGACAAGGCTTTCGATCTTATTGGCAAGAGTGCTGGACGAATGATCGGCGGGAGCGAAACTAAAGCCGAGCATCGGTGAGTGGTCTTCCTCCCACCGACGAAAGCTCTTACACGAGGTGATACTTGCAAGCCTCCGTATTGGCCACACCAACATCACTTAGTCACTATATGCCACGGGACCCTCCTCCCATCTGCAAATTTTGCCGTCGCCTTACCACTCAATCTGTTCACCATATCTTCATTGATTGTTCCCAACTGGACTATATTGGTCGTCGTCATTTTCCTACTTTATGGTCCATAACACCTTCTAAAAGATTATCCCATATCTTATCTGAATCTTCCCACTTTAGCAGTAACTATTTTCTTGTATCTTCAAAAAGTGAATATTCCTTACAACATATGATTTTGTTATGTAATATTAGGACTATTTATAACGTAAGGATATAATTTTATTTAGTTTTTTATTTTTGACTGGATATTCATTTCGCCATTCAAATTTTCTTTGACATTTAAAATATATATATATATGCCTGGAGCCCTGGACCCACCCATGGTGTTGATTATTCAACCCAGTGTGGCCGCTTCTTTGTGAGCCGTGGTGGGTCATTGACTCAAATATATATATATATATATATATATATATATATATATATAGATTTATATAATATTAATATAATTATATATATATATATATATATCTATAATATATATATATAATATATATAATAATATTATATATATATTTATATAAATATATAATATATTATATATATACCGGTATATATATATATATATATATATATATATAGCGCTATCGATTCAATATATATATATATATATAATATATATATAATATATTATATATATATATATATTATATTTATAATCTGTGTTGTGACATATATATATATATATATATATATATATATATATAACACTTAGCTAAAATCTCGGGCATTTCAATTTTTGTTTGTCGCTTGTAGTCAACTTCTCGGCATCTCTTGTCACATCTCAACAATAGACAGCAAGCATAGAGGCGTTGCACTTACTCTGATACCTTCTCTCCATCGCTGAAATGTCTTGGTGGAAGCGCTTTCCATAATCGCCACTCAACGCACCACAATTGCTTGGGAAGAAGTCAAGATGAGGAGTGAAGAAAGCATATTTTGAGTGACATTTTACAACCTAATTCTTGGTATGTTGTCAGAAGCTTATTAACAGCTATATCATAGCTTTCAGCTCTTCGACTTCCCAAGAAGTTGTCAACAAACGATTTAAAGGCTTCCAAAGTTGCTTTCTCATTCCCTAGAACAACTCAATTAAAGCCTTCACCCTTAAGCAGTTGATGAATCTGCGAGCCAACAAAGATCCCCTCATTCATCTTTATCTTTGTATCATTCAGATGTGGGAATTTTCTCTTTAAAAGCTTGACAGCTTCTCTTTCCCGTTTCACTGCCATCACAAAATTCTTCATTACCCCGAGTATAGCATGAAAAGGTGGCAATATAATTTTATCCCGGGGAACTAAGAGAGTGTACTGGATATTCTTTTTTCCGAGGCTCAATCATTTTCTTTTCAGGCCAGTGTTTTCTTTTATCATGTGAAGACCTATTCCCACTGTCCCACTCGCAGATAAAGCGCTAATACTTATTATACCCAAACTGCATTCAGAGTAAGATGGCTATAACCTTCAGACCTCCAAATATCTGCCATTGATGGTTTTCATATTCAGTGTTTTCAGAAGCAATTTCATATTTTCATAGCCCTCTTTCATATGTATTGCGTGATCTGCAGGAACAGACGGAAATGAATTAAAATTGTGAAGCAAAACTACCTCGATGCTTAAATTAGATAAGTTTATGAAAAGTCTCCAATCTTGTGGATTATGTTTGATTCTCAAAAATGTCATCAGACCATTTACGAGTACATTATTGCAAGCAACAAAGTTGTTTTCCATTTTGAATAATTGGGTTGTCTTTCTGTCGTTTCCATATAGACACTTTAACATGTTCTTTCATGAAATTCCACAGTTGCCGAAGCCTGGAGGCAAAAAATTCAGCTTTGTTTTTTGTTAAATCTAGATCCTGAATTAAATCATTCAGTTCATTTTGCGGAATTTTATGACTTACTGAACGAGGTTGATTCTGGTGTAAAATTAGGATCATACTGTAAAGACTGGATGTTCTTCCCAACCACCCTCCATGTTTTCATTAGGATGCAATGTTTTGGTAGAATCTTAAAAGGCAGATCATCTTGTAGATGGTATATTTGGATATAATGTTTGCTTTTTTTCTTAGTCGCCATTCCATGTTGAAGAGGTGACATCATGTAGAAATAACAATCACTTAAGTGGATGGTAGGTTCTCGCCATTTCACGAGAACGGTGAAAGGATTGGTTGTACTTTATTATTTAACCAACCACCGAAATTTACTCCTTAGGAATTACAGGAAATGTGTGGTGATCAGCATTTATCCTGCTCTCCTATTTTATAGCCGAAGTAATTGCATTATTCTCTTTATTAATGGAGTAATTTCACATTTCTGGGATGCACAGGTCACTACACCATGCACAGAACAAAAATTAATTAGTTCAAAAGGAATTAAAAAATAATTAGAAATAACAGAGGATTTAACTAGTGAATTATTTATATATCCATTACAAGCTAATTATTTAGAGTTAACAGAAGACACAATTTAGGTTTGTGTAAACAGAACAAAAGCAATCTACATTATCAAAATGGAAACCCTTGGTATAAGAATGTTCAATTAGTGTTATCAACTTTTTTTTTTTTTTGGCAAAGTTGAAATTATTCACTAATTCATAATGTATTTTTCATGTAAATGAGAGCTATGTGATAGTTTTAAATCTCGGATTCGTTTTTAGCACATAAAATTTGACTATTTTAAATTCGGAAAGAATTACAGTATTCATCTAGTTCAATGCTTTTCCCATCCCGATAAATCACATTCATCTAATTCAATGCTGCAAAAATACCGTTCATCAAATTTAATGTTTTCATATCCAGATTAATTTATTATAAAATTAACTTTGTCATATTTTTGCATTTCCTTTTGTAAGAATTATTGGGCAAGAAAATTATTATTTGGCCTATATCCAGTGGGGTCAGCTGCTAAAATTTTAACAACCAATTCTCTGCTTAGTCATAAAAGTTAACTGCCATTTCGTTTTAATGTTTAATAAAAAAAAAAAAAAAAATAGTTCACTATTGTTTGCGCGAACCAACTCCAAAAAATATTAATACTATAACATACAAGGAGCTTAAAATAACCTTAAGGAAAATTTGAAATATAGTACAAAATGCAAATTTAATTTTAAGTGTACCAACAAAAAGAACAAAATTAAACTTGTCTGCATAGTTAATTTAAAAATTTTATTGCTCCATTATATATATGGAGTAAATGTTGTAAATGAAATCTTGAAATAAAAAAAAATGACTAGATTATCTATTTAATTTAAATTCTGTAATATATATTTAAAAAAAAAAAAAAAACTACATTAGCAGAAATTAAAATAAACATTCACTGATTAAAATTTCAATCTAGTAGTACTATAGTAATATGCATCAAGAATTAGTAACTGTTAAAAATCTTACATTACCAAAATCATGGATTTTTGTTTTTGTTTACATTTCCATTATCTTAAATAATTGCTGAAACAAATTTTTTCAGTACACTTTGGTATTTACCGTTTAACATTTTGAGTACAAAATTAGCCAAAGTAGTTGAAAGTACACACTCGTTATGATATGGAACTGTTTTTAATCTATGGGATGCTATAAATCAACAGTAAATTATCTAGAGTTTGAATATAATGTGTGTATAAAGAAAAATTTTTTTTAAATCAATTACAAAGACCTAAATGACGATATCTCCATGAACTTTTTAAAAATTATTTTTATAAAATAAAGTATTTTAGTTTGGACAAAATAAGTGGCTGACCCAATAAACTTGTGGAGCAATTAACCAGAATTATCTTTTGTTGACTTTACTCTGCACTTCTAACAACAACTTTTAAATTATTGTTGATCTAATAGGACCAAGAAAGGCTTCTTTATGAAAAGTTTTATTAGAAAAAATACCACAAAATCTATCAAATAAATTATAATTAAAACTACTTAACATTAGTTTTATTTTGACTATCTTTTTTCAGTTTTAAATCATCCTTGAAATGCTATCATCGATGATAATGCAAAAGGTTGTATGTACCAAAAATGAAATTGTCGTATTTTGGCGCATATTTATATACATGAAGTAAATCAACTATACATATTAAATGCAATAAGTGTAACTTTGTTACTATTGGCCCGAAACTTAAGACCTCTTTCAGCAAACTGTAACTTGTTACTTAAAAAATATGAATCAAAACAACAATTTCCTTTTTGGTACATACAGCCTTTTGCAATATCTTCAACAATATAAGCTCTTTTAGCAGTTTAAATTTTTTTTTATTTAAATAACATTAAAAGGTTTATAATTTTATATTTAAGTGTCTAGTGATTAAGACTTAATTGAGTGTCTCTCCCTTTGTTACTCTGGCTTCTAAATACTCTATTCTTCTCTCGAGTGTAGTTAATTTTTCATTTAGTTGGCTTAACTTTGATCTACAAGACATGTCAAAGCTATTCAAAAACTCTGCTATTCTTTTGATGTTGCTTGTGATCACCTAAAATAAAATGCAAATTGGTAATAATGTATAATTTTTGCAATATATATTATATATATATATATATATATAATATATATATATATATATATATATATATATATATATATATATATATATATATATATATATATATATATATATATATATATAAACCCCAGATTGGGGCGAGGTGCGCAGCATACACTGGAAACAGAATAATTAATTAAGCAAGTCTATAAAGGAAAACCCCTCATATCCTTAAGTGTGACAGACCCACACTGTTATATCTCGTCAATGTATAGGGTCATCCCTTGGGTCAGGCTCACAACCATACCCCCCCCCCCTCACAAAACCCTCCAATTCCTTCCTTACATACACTTTTCTTATCGCCTCTGCCAAACTTGCATTGCTTACTTTCAGACTATCATTCATCCTTTTCATATGACCAAACCGTCTTAATACACTCATACACCACAACATATCCTTATGTAGAACCCTAGCGGACTCCAAAATGTCCCTTTGCATTCACCAAGAATTAATTGCGCCAACCACCTTCCTACCATTCACAACTAATACACTCTGCAACATCAAACATATAGCTTAAATATTTGAAGTATTATTTTAAACTCGGGTACTTGTTCTTTCCATTCAAAAATTTCACAGGGAGGACTCTCCTCACCCATCATCACCTTACTCTTATCTACTCTTACTTTCAAACCCCTCTACCAATCCTCTCAAACTTCCTTCAGATTCACCACACACAACCAAATCTTCAACGTACAATTGGCAGGACACTCTTTTTACCATTCTCTATCGGTCAAACACCCCCCCCCCCCCTACCTTTAATTTTTTTATCAACCCATCCATATACAAGTTTAATAGCCATGGAGACATTTATCTTTGCCTCACTCCACTATTAATATTAAATCATTCACTCTCTACTCCATTTATTCTAACACACACTCCACTATCGACATACATACATACTTTTTATTCCATTCAGAAGCCTACCACCAACACCATATCACTAATACCTGCCACAAAAATTCATTATTGATTCTGTCACACACCTGTTGTAAGTCCATAAAAGTTAAATATAATTTGTTCTCATTTGCTTCAGTGAAAAATTTGATCTACATATCGTCTCTAAGACTTTTTAAATGCTCCTTGTTCTTCAACAATCATTCCCTCGATGCACTCTTTCAACCAAAATACCAGCATATAATTTTCCTCAACACTCGATGAACTAATTTTCCTATAGTTTCTACAGTTACCCTTATCTGTATACCCTAAATTTACTTGTTAGAAAAAACAATTCCCCTGTTCTACAAAACCCTGATAGTGAACCTCCGAATTAAGGGACAGGTTCAGGGACTACTGCAATATGGAGAAAATTTGATGAATCTAAATCTAACCCACAGTGTGTTCGATAAGCATTGTGTTAGGGTTGGTATTTTTGAAGATGAGGACTGTCTTCTGTTATTCTTTTGTATTATTAGAGTGATGTTCTAATCAAGGGCTTTTTAGCAACTTCTAAATTAATTTCCTCTTAAACTGCCGAAGATGATATTAATAATGTGGCCTTTGTATTGGTTTGCAGAGAAGGGAGAGTAGACCTTGTATACATTTTTAAAATATAGGGTAGGAGTGTGTTGTGTGTGTGTGTAAAGGAAGGTTATGAGGATGAAGATAGGGGCAAAATCATGTTTATCATGTCACACTGGGTTTCAGAATTTTTAGTGGTTACTGGGTTATTAAGACAACCTGTAAAGTGTTAAAATGAGTTAATAATAATAGTAATAAAGATAAAATACTTGGTAGTTCATTAAATAAAACATATTTTACCTACTTCAACATGCTCTCTGTTATTCCAGTCTTGATGAGTTGCATGTGTTATATCTTGATTGTGTCGTGACATTGTAAAATTAACTTTTTTACAGCTAAATTATTATTACTATCAATGCTAAAAAAAATAAAGGAATACTAGTCATTACACAGCTCAATGTAGAGTTTGCTAATTTATATAGGAGACTTGTTTCTTATGTATTTTTTTTTCTGCTGAACCCAAAAATCATATTGGTTTATCTATCATGAGTACAGTCTTCCAGCTATTCACATAAAAAAAAAAAAACTTAAAAAAATGTAAAAAAAAATTGAAAATTTTATTTTTAATGTCATACCAATAAGAAATTTTCAGAATATGTGTAATTGGGCGAGATATATAATTTTTTTTATTTAGATCATCTGCTTGGATACCCAACCATTTTGCCACTGTTCAGAGAAACAATTATTTTTTTGTAGTTTTTTAAATGTTTTCATGTGAACAGCCACAAAACTGGATATGACAGACAAAAAAAACAATATGAATTTTGGATTTGACACATAATACATAAACAAGTATTAGATCATTGATACCAGAAAACAGGTTCAAAAATGCAGACATGTGTTATCTATACAGAATTCAAGGTGCAGGATGTATAAAGAGAATATTAATATAACTAGTTATATAACTCTAATAGTATAAATCATTCATTTAGAATTCAAATAAAAAGTATTTATTTATAGCATATAAATAAATATAAATTTCTACTATATAGCATGTATTGAGTAAGTTTTTTTTATATATGTCCATGGGTGTGAAGTCAGTATCCAAAACATCCTAGTCCAACTTCATTTTCTAGTATATGGGATTCCAACCCCTAAATCTGGTACAATGATAATTACTCAAGATTTCGGCGAGAATGTGTTGCAATTTGCTAGTAATTTTAATTGGTTACAATTTTAACCATACTGTATATCTTAACTTTGTCTGTGACATATTTGATGATGAAGCAGAGAGAAACATCATGGCTAACACTACTTGTTCACTCAATCCAAAAGAGAGATAGTACATTCACTTCAAATATATTCCCTATAATTAATGGCTATGAATTTAGAAAATCAACTTTAGGTAGCTAAAAGTTTCCCATTTGTACCAAATTTAAATTATAAGCATCCAGACTCTTTTATTGTTTATATTTCATTGCAATATTCCCAGCATAAACTGGGAATTTTATAAAATTCCAAGGTTGACAACCCTGCATTAATCATCCATATACAGGTGCAACTTTTTAATTTCTTTTTTTTGTAGAAATTTTTCTCTGCAAAATCTACTTCAGAAAATATCAAATTCTCATACCATAATTACCCATTGAAGTAAAATGTATATACCTATTTATTTAAAAATCATATTTTTGTCAGGGTATGAATTGAAACAGCAACTTTTTAAACTCTATGAAATTGTATAATCATTAGTGATTTAATAGCTGCATATAAGCAATCAATCCCATCCTGAAGTAAAATACTCCAAAAATTATTTGTTACAGAAAAATTTACACTCCCAGATGACACGACTTACTATCATAACCTAATACAGAAGAAAATTACACTCCCAAATGACACAAGTTACTATCATGACCTATTGTTAGCGAGAAAGGCAAAAATTTTAATACGCTTAATCTCTTCATATGTTTAATACCAGTGCCAGGCACTTCACTGCCAGCTGAATTTTTTATTATTATTGATGTAAACTCAAATGTATTCAAATGAACTCTAAACATTATAAAGAGAGTAAAAATGCTCTATTACTGTAATAAGTTATTACTTGTAACAATATTTATTTTTGTGAATATCGCTGATGCTCTGGCTCATAAGCCAACCTTGCATTTAACATTATATATATATATATATATATAATATATATATAATATGTATATAGTATATATATATATTATATTATATATATATATATATATATATATTAGGGAATAAATTTGATGTACATTTACCGTAATTATATTTTTTACTAAATTTTCTCACTGGTTTTGTACCATGGTCATGCTTTCTTTGCGTTGAATAGGCACCTATGGTGTAAAAGTGCAATAAAAATAAAGTTCCGGTCAGTTGGATTGTAATTAAACCCTAATAGGATTATTTAATATTTTGTGGGTCTGTAACTTTTTTTCCTAGAAGGCGTCATTCATTTTTGTTTTTTTTGTGCTTCATTACAGCCTATTTTGAGTTTATACTGTGATTTTTATAAAAAAATTGGTGTTTCCATGGTTCTGCCTGACTATTACCAAATCAAAAATAAATTTATTTAACAAAGTCTTTCTTTCATAAATGTGATCCAGTAAGTAAAATCTATAAAAATATTTCAATATATCTATATTCAAGATATAAAAAACCTTTTCTATCACCATATATTTGAATGCATGGCACAAACATTTTTATCTAGAAGGGGCTCTACCCCTGAACCGTGAGTTCTGGAAAGTTTAAGCTTTCACTGCATATCAATAGTTATTAATATACCTATCTTCCTGTTATTTTATCCTTTTGATCATAGTCAAACCAAATTCATCATACATAATAAGGCCTAACAAAAATATATATATATATATATATATATATATATATATATATATATATATATATATATATATATATATATATATATATATATATATATATAATATATATATACTATATATATATATCTAAGCAGCTTCTATACTCATAGCAAGAGTTAACATTATAGAAATGATTGATCTTTTATAAATTTCATAATGTTATGGTAAAATTCCTATTATTTTTGAGAAAATCAATCAAATGAATGAAAATATTGCATACAGTAATAAATATAAAAGATTATGTAAAATTGAAACAAAAAGTGTAAGAATCATAGCATCTAAATAATGCTATTTTTCAATCTATTAAAAAAGTGACTGTTCATGCTCAAATCGAATAGCGGAGATTGTGCGTGTAAATTTAGAGTATAAAATTGTTTATATTGTGGCCTTTGGCATCTTTTAGTTACATTCTCCTTACTGTATAAATAAGGAAAAATTACTTTGAGAGAGACAGAGACAGACTGGAGTCGCTGCATAAATTCTAAAAAATAGTAATGAAGTATAAAAAAAAATAAAAATGACCAATGTCTTTAAGGAAAAAAATTACAGCCTCACAAAGTTTAGAAAAATCCCAAAAGCTTTTCTTATAGTCCAACTGACTGGACCAATGTCTTTAGGGAAAAAAATTACAGCCTCTCAAAGTTTAGAAAAATCCCATAAGCTTTTCTTATAGTCCAACTGACTGGAACTTTATTGCACTTAAAGGCTTAGGCTACTTTACAAATTGCAAAGAATATAGCTAGCAGATATATTAAGAAATCAGTGTAAAAAGCGATTGTTTAAAAATTTTGCAAATTGATCTTTTTTTTACACATAGCTAATACAATAATTAAAAATTTATATAAATATATATATATATAATATATAAAAGTATATTTATATTATTTATTATTATATATTATATATTATTATATATAGTAATATATATATATAATATATATATATATAAAAGGACAGTTAAAGCATCTTGGTTAAGCAAATGTTTACAGCAATGTGTATCCATCAAGGTTAGGTTTAGGCCTATTGCATTGATGATCCATCTAGGTTAGGTTTAGGTCTATGGCATCGATGATCCATATAGGTTAGGTCTCAATTTAGGTTTTTCCTAGTTCTGGTTATGATAAGATTTGTTAAGTATACACAGATTTACTATGTGTATACTTAACAAAACTTATAATAACCTGAACTAGGAAGGTCCTAAACCAACGCCTAACCTATATGGATTGTTGATGCTGTATACCTAAACCTAACCTAGATGGATCTACATTGCTGTAAACGTAATCCTACCTAGATGCTTTCATTTAATTTAATATTTTCATAATGTTATTATAATCCGTTTAAAAAAAAAATTATTTAATTGTATCTTAAAAAAAAATTTCAATTTGCAAAATTTTTTAAAGATCGCTTTTTACATTATGGTTTCATAATATATCTATTGGATATAGTCTTCCCTTTACTCGCGATTTGTAAAGTAGCTTACGCTGTAAAGTGAGATAAAATGAAGTTCGAATCAGTTTGAGTATAAGAAAACCCTATGGGAATATTCGCAACTTGGAGTCTTAACTTTTTTCCCTGAGAATGTCAGTCATTTTTACTTTTTTTTTTTTTTTTTTTTTATACTTTATTTTTTTAGGATATGCTATGATTTTTATAAAAATCAGAGATGTCAGGGCTCAACTCAACTATTACCTTATTTAATTTACTTTTTCTTTCAGTCATTTTTTTTAGTGTAGATTATTAAAAAATTAATTCCTAGTTTTTAAATTTGAAATAAATGCCAGTTAACCGCTTTATTGGGAAAATTACCCACTTTTCATGTTATAAAACATTCCAGTAATAGTAGTGCAGAGATGTATCACCCCTGATTTTTATAAAAATCACAGGGTATACTGTAAAAAAATAGTAAAGAATAATGAAAATGAAAATTGTCGCTCTCTTTAGGAAAAAAAGTTACAGCCTCTCAAAGTTGATAAACCTCATAGGATTTTATATAAAAAAAATTATAGGATATAGTCTAAAAAAAATAATGCTTAAAAAAAATGAAAATGATTTTAAACTTTAAGAAAAAAAATTTGACCCTCTCAAAGTTTAAAATTTTCACATAGACTTTGTTTTAAAAAAAAATGTGGGCCTCGTGCTCATTTTAGGGCTATTCTAGTTCAGGTTATAAGATTTGTTAATTCTACATAGATTTTCTCTGTGTATACCTAACAAAACTTATCATAACCTGAACTAGAGGGCCTGAAATGAGACCTAACCTTGATGGATCAAAAATGAAAAGTCTGAGGAGTTTTAAACAACTTTGAGAGGCTGTAACTTTTTTTTCCTAAAGAGAGCAATGATTTTTGTTTTCATTATTTTTTTTTTGGAGTATATCCTGTGATTTTTATAAAAATTTGGGGTGACACCCCTCTGCACTACTATTACCAACATTCCTTTCTATGATTGAAATTCCAGCTGGCTGTGTTGTTACACTATTACCAATTGTTTTTCTATTCATCCAAACAAGAGTAGGCTAATTAAAATGATTTTGAGCTATACAAAATTCCAGGCAAAGCCAGTAAACTCTGAATTTACCAGGCCTATCTTGGGACAGGCGTATTCAGGTAGGTTTGGTCATGATCATATGAGCTG
>JABUQX010083466.1:67500-70000 GCA_015478945.1 Trachelipus rathkii | reverse complement strand
ATTTCAAAAATAATTTTAAACGTTCTTTTTACATCATATCGTTAAAAAAAATTAAATTTAGTATAATCATAAATTTTACGGTATTTAATGATATAACTTATTTCACATATACACACATACCTACACTTACCCACCTTCTCGCACACACCTACACCTGCGCGCACATACACACACACGCATATATATATATATATTATATATATATATATTATATATATATATATAATATAATATATTATATATATTCATATATATATATAATATATATATATATATATATATATATATATATATATATATCGCCTGTAGAAAAATTTTCAGGCGTAGTGAAAAAATTTTCTCGCTTCAACCAAATTCACATTCCTCTCCTTCACATATACTCCTTTACTGACTCAATCCACTTTTTCTTAGGTCTCTCAGCCAATCGATTCCCAACACACTCACCTCCATAAATTCGCTTAACCAACCAACTATCATCCATCCTATCCATATAACCAAACCATCTGAAGGGCAGGGTCCAATTATTGCTCCGGGCTGAGCCCCATTTCCCCCCCCCCCCATCTATATAAATGGACAAAATTCTTAAATTTCCAGCCGATTTTGACCAAGTAAACACCAAACCGCAGCTTTTTTTTTTTTACGTCTGAAACATCGTTTTAGATTTTTCCGCCTGTTGTTATTGTTATGGTATTTTCAGTTTTTGAAAATCTATGTTTTTGACATTTGTCGACACTCCTACAATTTTTTTTCGAAATGATTTCAAATTTGAACTATACAAAGATTGGACTATTTATTATCTAAATTTTTTAGGAACGGAATTGTAATATTTGACCTCGTATCTGAGCAATGGTCGATTTTGGAAACCTAGCATTTTTGTGTTTTGAAATTGAAAAATTGCGATATTTTTCTTTTCTGTTAATCCAATCTGCAT
Organism: Trachelipus rathkii; assembly: GCA_015478945.1. Taxonomy (NCBI): domain Eukaryota; kingdom Metazoa; phylum Arthropoda; class Malacostraca; order Isopoda; family Trachelipodidae; genus Trachelipus; species Trachelipus rathkii. Next base: position 69,069 of record JABUQX010083466.1, on the reverse strand, counting down.
CAAGTTTTCAGGACATTTGTAGCCGGGGGAGATGCATATTTTTTATTTAGATAAATTTTTTGTATATGAGGTAGTTTTGATTTTTTTTTCTTGAAACAAATTTCAAAAAAAAAGTTTTTGGAAATTTTTAACAAAACTTTTATTGAGTATACCAAAAAATTATCTAAGTTAAAAAGATATATCTCGCCCGACTATATACGTCCAGAAAATTTGATGTTGATCGGATGTGTAAAAAAAATATATCTCAATATTTCACTTTTTCCAAAAAATTGTTTTTCGAAAAAGTTATATATATATATATATATATATATATAAGGGATGTACCATATATATATATATATATCGATATATATATATATATATATATATATATATATATATATATATAATATATATATATATATATTATATATATATATAATATATATAATATATATATATATTCTATATTATATATATATATAATATATATTATATATATGATATATATATATATATATATAATAGATATTATATATTATATATACTATAATTATATATTAGGGATGTGACCGATAGTATCGTACGGTATCGAATTATCGGCCATTAAGGGAAGCGCCGCAGCGTAACGTAAAGCGGATTTACAGAATACTTGGCCCGATACTTGCATTTTTTCCTGAAGAATTATGAGAAACTTTCAGATTCAATAACACTATGTAACACAAAAAATGTTTTTTATTTATTTATTGAATCTTATATATTGACTCTGAACACAAAAATGACCTTCATTTTTTTTTCTACATCCATACCGAGAGCTATTGCCCAATATTAAGTTTTGCGAATTTTTAAGTTTGTTAATAAGTTACATTGTAGTACGTATTACAATTTTTATTTGGAACTTTTAAATTTACGAAACAGTAAACTTGAAAAAGACTTTTTACTTGATAGATTGCATTACTAATATCTACAAAATATAAGTCAATGCTTTTATATGCCAAAAACATGCTTACTTTGCATTTAAAAGTGCTTTGATCATCGTGTTTTTCTCTTGTGATCGATTTGGCTTCTCTTATCAAAACTCACATATAATTACCCATCATGCACTATTCCCAACGCTCTGTACGCCTTTCCATGTGTCTTGAAGTTTCGTGTAGATATTGCTGTGTTCACCATGTTTATATCTTCTCACCAAATACTGAGGTCCTCTATTTAGGATTGCAATGTACACAACACTGAATGGTCGGGGGTCCTCTCATACTATTAGGTGGAGGAGCCAATCATTTAGTATTTTTCAACACTGGAGCCAACTAAGTAAAGAACCCACACACATTCGGATCGTCCCAACCAATTCCTGAACACACTTGCCTATGTTTCGCCACTAGTCCTTCTCTCTATAAATACATCACCTTCGCTACTAAAATCTGACCACAACCTATATCTCTTAATTTTATGAATACTTTCTCTCCAACAGCCCCATCCTGCCCTACGCGTTTCTGCACTTTGATCGGGCCGATTAGGGGCCTTGCGTTGCTTCTACGCTAACTATAATGGAATTGACTGCTTTTGACTCTGGTACGCTTCAGCTTCTAC
>JABUQX010083466.1:57500-62500 GCA_015478945.1 Trachelipus rathkii | reverse complement strand
AGATGCTGCCTACAAAGAGAATCCTTTCATGTAGGTGGCATGAAAAGGGCCAAGGTTCCGATATATCAGCGGCTTGCAAGCAAATATTATCCAGTTCCTCCCTCATTCAGTCGAGAGCGAGCGTATTTTGTATGTATGTGGGAATACAACATCCCAAAAAGGAACAGGCTCTCGCCATATACTAGTGAAAGCTTAATGTTTTTGCATCACAATTGAGAATTTTTGAATTTGAGTATGCAATGATATCGATTTTTATCTTAAAGGAGTATATTTTTATTATGTCATGTTTGCGAATAATAGCGTTTTTATTTGTCTTTTCAGCAGATTAATTGAATCTCTTCTTTCATTATTTTATTCTTTATATTGTAGCTAGTTAAAGAATCTTCTGTAAATTGTAATAATGTTAAAACAAAAGCCAGTAGCTAAACTTTGTTAATACTTACTGGAAAATGAAATGGAATATTTTTTTTATAAACACAAACATAAAAAATATTAATATTAATTTTACCATTATTATTCCTTTAAGATACTATTTTAATTTATAAAATAAATATACTTTGGGCACAACCAAATATGAATAAATGACTAAGTTATTGGTGTACAGGGAATGCAATCCTAAGTTGCCTAGCAGTACACAAAAGTGTTCTATCTTATTACTGTGGATTTATTTATTAATTAAAGTATCGGTTCAGTATCGGCACCTAGAAAAAAAAGTATCGCTATCGTATCGGTATAGCCTCTTTTCTTATCGTACATTCACCCAATATATATATATATTTATATATATAATATAATATATATATATATATATATATATATATAGATAATAATATAAATAAATATATATATATATATAATATAATAATATATATATATATATATATATATATATATATATATATACATAAATATATATTATATATATAGTGTTGGTTGCCAAAATTTTAACAAACTGGTTTGTGATAAGAGTTAGCTACCGTTTCTATTTCCTGTTTAACCAAGCAGCGAAAGAGTTAACTGCTGCGTTCGCTTTCTTGAAAAGTTTAACTACGTTGACGAACAGCTAGCCACCAGCATAAATAATATATATATATATATTAATATATATATATATATATAGATCATATATATATATACTATATATCTATATATAATATATATTATATATATATATAAATGTATATATATATATATATCTTTTATTCTACATTACTTTTGAACCGGGATTGTCGAGTCCCCTTACTACTGTTTCCGGGTTTTAGTTAAAACATTCGAGTATTACAAGAATCCGCCGAAGCACTTTTCTTTCGCAAAAATGTTTGATCTTCGGTTCTACTGTCTGTACATATATACGAAAAATAGCGCTTGTGTCTCCAAGTAAATATAATATATTATAATATATATATTAATATAGATATATATATATACTATATATATATATTATATATATATATATATATATATATAAATATATATATATAATAACTATAATATAATATAATAATAACGATAGAAAACATAAAAAAAAAATTTCACACGGCTATAACATAAATTTAACATTACTGCCACAAGAAAATAGTTTAATAATTTATAATATTTAAGTAAAGTTAGTTAGGTTAAGTAATAAATAAGTAAGGTTATTTAAGTTGCGTTAGTTATTATATATTTCAACTTACTTGGCAACTTTAATCTTTATGTTTATTGCTTAAAAAAAAAACCTTTGCAACTTTAATCGTTATCCTTATTAGTTAAAAAAAAAAAGATACTTCTAAAATGGGAAAAATACAAAATTTTAGTAAATACACATCAACTTAACCAACCGACTATCATTCCTCCTTTCTATATGACCAAACCATCTCAATGTACTCTCGTTTATTCTCTCATTTACGCCTTTTTTCACATCACACAACTTCCTAATGCGTTCATTCCTTATTTTATCAATTCTTCTCACACCTAAGACCTAACACGCCCCAAAGATTGTCAATCTGAGCACTTTATACCTTTTATTTACACCTTTTCCAGACCATAGTTTCACTACTATACATTAACACGGGTAACAACATACCAACATGGTAACAACATGGGCGTACTAAATCAAGACTTTGTCTCTTCACATTCACCAAGGATTTAATTACACCACCCACCTTCCTATCCCTCCCAACTATACATATATATATATATATATATATATATATAATATATATAATAATATATACATAATATAATTATATATATAGTATATATAATATATAATATATATATATATATAGTATTATATATATATATATATATATAATTATTTTGTTTATCTATTTATTTATGTAAAGCTACTGCTTCTGTGGGAGAGGTCGATGGAGGCGATAGAATTGAATTTTCCAGTGCAGGTGACAGCATTTTGGGGGTTGGTAAGTCGCCTTCATGCCCGCTCTTTTTCTCAGCCAATCATGGCATTGTGTCCATTAGCCCATCAGCGCATAACCAAAGGTAATTATTATTAATATTATTATTATTATTGTTATAATTATAATTATTATTATTATTATTATTATTATTATTATTATTATTATTATTATTATTATTATTATTATTATTATTATTATTATTATTATTATTATCTCTCTACAGAAATTTGTGAACTTGAGAGATGTCTATTCATTGTTAGAGGAAATATTTGAAAAATTAAATAATTTTGAATTATTTTTGAATTATTATTATTATTATTATTATTATTATTATTATTATTATTATTATTATTATTATTATTATTATTATTATTATTATTATTATTATTATTATTATTATTATTATTATTATTTAGTAATTCAACATCAGCCTTTGATTTTATAAAAAATTTTGATTTCATTTCCAACGTTCTAAATATTTATTTTTGTACATTATTGAGTTTCCTTAAAATATTATTATTATTATTATTATTATTATTATTATTATTATTATTATTATTATTATTATTATTATTATTATTATTATTATTATTATTATTATTATTATTATTATTTTTATTATTATTATTATTATTATTATTATTGCTATTTATTATTATTATTATTATTATTATTATTATTATTATTATTATTATTATTATTATTATTATTATTATTACATTCGGCAACAAATTCATAGAATAAAATTAACATTAAGATTAACAAATAAAAAGCTGCAATATATATTATAATATTTGTATTAGCTAAATCTGATAATCTTTTTATACTTTATTTAAATCTTACTTCCCTTGTTTCCTGTCCCTCTTTTCTTGTGCTTATCATCATACATCACATTCCTTTGCCTCTTCTCTTTTATGCTTCTTTCTTCTAATTAATAAATATCTAGAAGATTATATGTTACGTTGGGTCAAGACTATCGCAACTCCTCACCCACAGTCCTCCGTTATGGGCCTGATATAACTGATACGATCTCCGCTCCTGCGGCTGTAGCGGATGCGTTAGGTTATAGCTTTGCTAGCCATTCGAGTTCATTCCGCTACACTGAAGCCTTTCAAAAACTGAGAACTGACACAGCACTACCAGACTTTTCAACAGCGAAAGGGGAAGATCATACCTACAACCGTCTTTTTACACTTGCAGAGTATCAAACCGCATTGACAAATAGCAAAGACGGTGCCCTTGGTCCAGACATGATTTCGTACATTATGCTCCGTCATATTCATCCTTCGGCGTCAGCATTTTTGCTGGATATATATAACAGAATCTGGATCGAATCTTCTTTTCCATCTATTTGGACTACAGCTTTTGTAATTCCTATTCCCAAACCTGGAAAAGATCCGAAGTTGGCAGACAACCAAAGACCAATTTCGCTGACCTGTCACTCCTGTAAATTAATGGAGAAAATGGTTTCTGGCCGCTTACTCCCTGTTCTGGAGAATCCTAGCTTTTTCAAACTTCTAGTTTGGCTTTCGCAAAAATCGTTCGACCGCGGACCCCTTGTTAAAACTAGACCATGACATCCGGGAAGTCTTCTCAACTGGTGGGATGGTTCTTGGTGTCTTTTTTTTGACCTTGAAAAAGCTTACGACACAACGTGAAGAACTGGGATTCTCCTTAAACTCCATTCGCTTGGTTTCCGCGGACAACTCCCCTTTTCATCAAATGCCTTCTGTCAAACAGATCTATCCAGGTTCGGTGCTCTTCTATTCTGTCACGCCACTTTACTCTGGATGAAGGCGTTCTGCAGGGTAGTGTTTTAAGTGTACTACTATTTGCTCTCGGATTTAATATCGTTACTTCTATCCCAGCGACTGTCAATTTTTCTCTCTATGTCGATGACCTTGCATTATACATAGCCGGTGCCAGGCTGCCTTTTCTCGAACGGCAACTTCAACTAGCTATTGAAAATATTTCACAATGGGGTAACTCCCATGGCTTCCATTTTTCTCCCACCAAAACCTCAGCAGTGTTTTTTAAGAAAAAAGGGAATCGAAGAACTTGCCACCTTCTTCCAGCGAACCTAACCTTATACGGTTCGCCCATTCCTGTTACTTCACAGGTCAAATTTAGACCTATCTCTAGACATCACCTCTCAACATATGCACCGCTTATATAAACACTCGAAAACAACTTGTCAATGCGCGCTTGGACTCCATTACTTCATCTCGCCTCTCAAAATCTAAGTGCTGGAACTGGCAAGTCCCTTTACGCCTCTTGGGGTGCTGATCCGATTGAAACTGGACTATGGCTGTGCAGTATACGGCCAGACCTCCACAACACTACTACACCTATTAGATCCCATCCAAAATGAGGCGATCCGAATCTCCACTGGAGCCTTCCGATCGTCCCCCCGGGTGAGCCTTGAAGTTGAAGCCAACGTGATGCCACTCTCTCTTCGAAGAGAATACATTGTGTACAAGCTATCTTCGTTTCCAAACCCCAATACCGTCTGCTCTGACACAGATTCTGCAGAAGATACCTCAGAATCCCAATTACTGGCCATTTGCAAACACGGTTCATAACATCCTAAATTTCCTT
>JABUQX010083466.1:5000-52500 GCA_015478945.1 Trachelipus rathkii | reverse complement strand
TTTACGAAAAAAAAAATTACAATTATTCAACATAAAACTAAATAAGTATAAATTAAAACAATATGTAACCAAATACGTAAGTTGTTGTGCCAAAACCCTTTTAAAATAAATAAAAAAATAAACACTAAAAAACTAAAGTTAAAAAGACGAAGGAAAAAAAAATATAACCTAGTACTATCTAAACTACGTAATGCACAATTCTAAAAACTAACTATGACTATCTAACATAACTAAAAAGTTTCAAAAACAAAAATTAAAACGAATAACTTATCTTTAATAAGGATGATCCAATTCTTTAAATATTAAAACTATAATAGTTAAAAACAATTAAAACAGGGGAGCACTTAATGAACAAACACACTAAATGGGAAAGATAACTAAAACATTGTGAATATATATTTCTTTCTTTCTTTCTTCACCTTCCTCTTTGCCCCAAGATTGGGGGTAAGGTGCTGGACAAGCATCGGAAAAGAAAAGCAGTAGGAGAACATGACAAACGTCGAAAAGAAAGCCCAGCCTTACCGCCCCCTCTGTACCATTAATTAGTGAGAGCTCGTCACAGACAGAAAATCCACCCTAGAGCATCATAGGACCGCGACGGACCCTCACTATGGTAAATCGTCAATGTAAGGGTTCATCCCCTGGCCCAGGTGGGCCACAACCATGCCCCTATACAAAACCCCGCCATTCTCTCCTATCATGCACCTTTATTCTCGCCTCTGCCAAACTCACATTTCTCTCCTTCAGACATTCGTTCACCGACTCAATCCACTTTCTCTTCGGTCTCCCAGCCGGTCGGTTCCCAACACACTCTCCACTATACATCCGCTTAACCAACCGACTTTCATTCATCCTTTCCACATGACCAAACCATCTCAACATACTTTCATTTATTCTCTCATTTACCCCTTTCTTCACACCACATGTCAACTTCTAATACGTTCATTCCTCACTTTATTAATTCTTTTCACACACCTAGTATGCCCCTAAGATTGTCCATCTGAACACATTGAAATTTAGAATCTATAACTTTTATTCCAGACCATAGTCTCACTACCATACAATAAATACAGGTAACAACATACCCTCATGTAAGACCCTAGCGCACCCAAGGCTTAGTCCCTTACATTCACCAACGATTTAATTGCACCAGCCACCTTCCTGCCATTCACAACTTTCCTACTACACTCTGCATCATCCGTTCCCTTCTCATCCAACACATACCCTAAATATTTAAACTCAGAGATGCCACTTGCTCCAGCTGCCACCATCTAACATAACTTCACCCTGAGGACTGTCCTCACTCACAACCATAACCTTACTTTATCTACTACTTTCAAACCCCTCCTTTACATACCCCCTGCCAAATCTCTCCACCAATCCTCTTAAAATCCTCATCAGACCCGCCACACAGAAACCAAATCATCCTGGCATACAATAGGTAGGCACCCCACTCCTCCATTCTCCATCATTCTAACACCATTTCCTGCCATCCCCACCTCGACAATTCTTTCATAACCCCATCCATATACACATTGAATAACCAAGGGGAGACATAACACAACCCTGTCTCACTCCGCTATTAATCCTAAACCAATCACCATTGACACCATTTATTCTTACACACGCTTCACTATTGTCATACATACTTTTGATTCCATTCAGAAGCCTACCACCAACACCATATCACTAATACTCCATTATAGGCTTTTCCCTATTAACTCTATCATATATATATATATATATATATATATATATATATATATATATATATATATATATATATATATATAAAATATATATATATATATATATATATATATATATATATATATATATATATATATATATATATATATATATATATATATATATATATATATATATATATATATATATATATATATATATTTATATATTTTCTCTCCAGCTTATTGAATGAGACAGTGGCCGATGATTCGATTGACCTAACCAATATAACAACGTTTGGTACGGATATGACTGATGCTTGTGCACAGTTGCAAGCCGCTTTTCTGCAGTATAATAGGAAGAATGTAACTCAGGCCCGGGTAGGTAAATAAGTGTTAGAATTAGAGAGATTTACGAGCACAGCTTGTATTATAAAGAGAGCTTACGTAGATCTTAATGCATGTTATAGATCGCTGTTCCAAATCCGTGTTAGGATCTTCTTCTTTATTATTATTATTATTATTATTATTATTATTATTATTATTATTATTATTATTATTATTATTATATTTTTTTTTGTCAGCGGACCACCTAGAAATTAATTCAATATTTAAAAGTCTAAAGTGTATCAAATATTTTGTTAATATAGCTATAAAAAAATTATTTTTATCGAGATAAATAATGTTTGTTTTTTTTAATGCAAAAAAAACGTCCGAAATCGATTAGAGAAGTCAGGTTTTACATAAGCAAGCGAGGGAAATTTGTTTAACCTTTTATTTTTTTATTCATTTTGTTTTGCTCTTTTAACTGCAAAAGATATAATTTCTTCAAGCCTTCGCAAATCCCCAAGGGTTCACAAACCACTGGTTAAAAAAACCGCTGTTATAGTTAATAGATTTACGAGTATGGCTTGTATTGTAAAGAGATATTGCATAGATGTTTGGAATAACATAATAGATCAGACCAATGGATTAGGTCAAGAAAATTGAAGGAATTGAAAATTGAAGGAATTGTGATCTCGAATGAATTGATCGATATTGTGTTGTAAATTTTAAAATTGTAGCTAAAAATTGTTCACATACAAGGCTTATACTTTGAAAATGATTAATAACAGATGAAAGCTAGAGGATATGTTTCCACAAACATTTAAATTGAAATCGTAAATTATAAATTCCAAAACTACAACTTTACAAACAATTCGACATTGAATTAGGACACGATCACATGGTGTAACGGAATTAGTCATTTTATGGAAACTTAGAATTTCGAATTGTCCAAATTCGTTTGTTCTTATGTTTTTAATGTTACATTTTAAGAATTATAGTTTACAGTTTAGGAATTACAGTTTACAGTAATTATAGTTTACGATTTATATTCCGATCAACTTGGAACACCCATTGTAGAATATTTAATTAAGGATCAAGCCTTATTCCTTAGTATTTTCCCCATGTTACGTAAATTGCATAATATTTCAGGCAATTTTAGAAGATTTGTATCCAAGCGACGAAGACAATGCATTAGATTCGTCCGTGTGCCAACTTTCTATCCAACTTTTAGATGATACACCTGGATCAGACCCAAGATGGGCGCAGGCAGGACAGAATCCAAACCAAAACGCTTCGACAACTACTTCTCTCATCATCGCAAATCAGATTAAGGACAAAATTACCGCTTATCAATATTTCATAACATTCTTGCACAAGGTATCATATAATATATATATATATATATATAAGGTCTCATATATAGGTGAGAGATAGTATATATAGGATACTAGATATATATAATATGTATATATATATTATTATATATTATAGAATATATAGTATATATATAGATAGTTATATAAAAAATACATTTATGGATAATGCTAGTTATATTGATTTATTAATTAATATATAAATATATATATATATATATATATATATATAAAAATATATAATAATATATATATATTATATATATATATATATATATATATATATATATATATAGAATAATTAGATTCGTGATCGCCGTAAACGGCCGTCTAATTTTCCGGCGAGAATTTTATCAATCGTATGGGTACAGGAATGTCGAGGAAATAAATTTTGGAGGAGAAGAGGAGAGAGGTGATGGATCTATTTAGAAAGGGCAAATTGATTTGCTCGCTGTGACGGAAACAAAGATGAAAGAAACGGTGAAAATGAGTGGTGTGGTGTGGAAATGAATGTGTCTTGGTGTGGAAAGGAATGAGAGGGGAGAAGAAGGAGTTGCAATTTTTGATGAGTGACTTGATTGGTAAAGATCTATGTAGACTTTGTTTGTGTGAGTACTAGATTACTAATGGTTAAATTTAAGTTGAAAAGGTCAAGTATGTGTGGTGTGACGTATGGTCCATTCTGAGGGAAACGTTGATGAGAGTACGATTTTTGGGATAATCTGAATGATGTGTTTGGATGGGTTGAGTAGAAGCTTCGGATTGATTGTGTTGGGGGACCTGCATGGTTGGATAGGTGAATCAAAAAAGGGATGGTTATAATCAGTAGTTTTGGGGGGGTGTCGGGAGAAAATGAGATGGTAGGAAGGTGATTGATTTCTGTGAGGAGAGAATTATGTGGTGTAAGTAATACTTTCTTAGAACACAAGAGTATCGCATAAGCTATACTGAGAGTTGTTGTAAAAGGTAGAAGAAGATAGTAATCGCAGTGAAAAGTATGAATTGATTTTGTGTTGGTAAAGAAGGAGATGTTTGAAAGTAAATTGTGTTGGATGTAAATCAGTGAGGGGTTTTAGGAATGGGATTATCGGGTCATTATGTTGTTCTATGTAAAATAAGTTAGTGGGGGCTTGCATGGAGAGGAAGGTGATACGGAAGGAAGTGGGTAAAATTAAGAGGAGAAGTTAGTGAACAAGGTAATAAGGATATAGTATGTAAGAACGCTCGCTAAAGTAAAATCAGTTGAATGTGAACAAGTTGAAACTGATAAAATCTGGGAGCAAATGATGGAAGCTAATTGTTTAGCAGTGCAAAAGAAGTATGTGGAAGTGCTAAGGTAAGGAAGTAAAGAATGTTAAGAGTGAGTGTGGAATGAAGAAGGTGAAGCAAGCGTTGAGAAAAGTAAAAAAGGAAGCGTGGTTGAAATGTACTAAAAGCAAGTGATGAAGTTCAAAAAGAAAGATGCTTGGAATTAATATAAAGGAGGAAAAAAGAAATACTAAAAGGTACATACGCAAAGGAGAAAACAAGAAGTAAATGAACAGTTTGGGAAGAATATGAATGGAGACTTACAGGGGATAGGAAGCTCTTCGGAATGGAAGCGCGAAAGGTTAAGAATGAGAATATAGGGAACCTGGCTTAGAATAATGAATGGGATGGTGCTTCTGTAACTGATGAAATGGATGTGACCGGGGAGTGTGGAAAGACCACCTTCAAAAATCTGCATATATTGGCAGTAATGAAGAGGTGATAGTGAATGTGTGTGGGTTTGATGGTGCACGAGAAAGATAGGTAATTTTTGGGATGATGCTATTAGGCAAGGAAAGGGAGGTAATGTTAGAGGGAGAAAGTTTGAAAAATGGTAAATCTGCAGGTAAAGATGAAATATTGTGAATGATCAGACGGAAAGGCGAATGGTGATTGATTTGGATTTGGAGGTTTTGTAATAAAGCGTTTATGGAGGGTATGGTTCCAAGGGATTGGAGGAAGAGCAGTAGATAGACCCTTATATAAGGGTAAGGAGATAAGGGGAACTGTAGAAATTATTAGGGGAATAAGTTTATTGAATGTTGTAGGAAGGTATATGCTCGTATTTTGGTCGAAAGAGTCCGTCGAATGACTGATGGACTGATTAGTGAAGAACAAGGTGCGTTTAGGAAGTGGTAGAGGATGTGTGGATCAAAATCTTTTACATTGAAAACAAATGATTGAGAAATATGAGGGAGAAAAAGAAATCATTGTATTTAGGTTTTATGGATTGCAACAGGCGTATGATAAGGGTTAATAGGGAGCCTCTATGGCAGGTGTTAGTGATATACTGTGTTGGTGTGTAGGCTTCTGAATGGAATCTAAAAAGTATGTATGAGGATAGTGAGGCGGTGTGTGAGAATAAATGGTGTCAAAGGTGATGGTTTAGTATTAATATCGGAGTGAGACAGGGTTGTTTATGTCTCCTTGTTATTCAATTTGGTATATTGGCTGGCGTTATGAAAGAACTTCAGAGTGAGGGTGGCGAAGAAATGTGTTATGATATGATGGAGATTGAGTGGAGGGTGCCCTATCTATATATGTGGATGATTTGGTTCTGTGTGGTGAATCTGAAGAGAGTTAAGAAGATTGCGTAGAGATTTAGCGCAGGGTATGTAAAAGGAGGGGGCTGAAAGTAAAAGCAGATAAGAGTAAGGTTATGGCATGTGAGTAAGGATAGTCCGTTGGTGTGACGTTTAGTTAGATGGTGAGCAGCTGGTAACAAGTGTCTGAGTTTAATATTTGGGTATGTGTTGGATGAGGAAAGGGAACGGAATGATGCAGAGTGTAGTAGGAAAGTTGTGTAAGGCAGGAAGGTGGCTGGTGCCAATTTAAATCGTTGGTGAATGTAAAAGGACTAAGTCTGGAGTGCGCTAGGTCTTGCATGAGGTATGTTGTTACCTGTGTTAAAGAATAGGTAGCGAGACTATGGTCTGGAATAAGAAGTATAGGATCTAACGTTCAATGTGTTCGATGGACAATGTTAGGGGGTGCTAGGTGTCAGAAAAATTGATAAAATGAGAATGAACATATTTAGAGAGTTGGTGTGGTGTGAAGAAAAGGGTAAACGAGAAGAATTAAATGAAAGATTGTTTGGATGGTTTGTCATCGTGAAAGGATGAATGAATAACGTGCTGGTTCAAGCGATTTATAGTGTGAGGTGTGTGGGAACCGACCGGTTGGGATACCGATCCGAAGAAAAGTGGATGAGTCAGTAAAGGAATGTTTGCAGGAGAGAAATGTGAGTTTGGCAGAGGCGAGAAGAAAGGTGCATGATAGGAAAGAATGGCGGGGTGTTGTAAGAGGGTATGGTTGTGGCCCACCTGGGCCAGGGGATGAACCCTACACTTGATGACTTACCATAGTGTGGATCCGTCGCGGCTGCCATGAAGCTCTAAGGGTGGATTTTCTGATTGCGACGAGTTCTTACTAATTAATGGTACCAGAGGGGGCGGTAAGGCTGGGCTTACTTTTCGACGTTGTCATGTTCTCCTACTGCTTTTCTTTTCCGATGCTTGTAGCGCACCTTACTCCCAATCTTGGAAAAAAAGGTAGATAAAGAAAGAAAGAATATATATATATATATATATATATATATATATATATATATATATATATATATATATATATGTAGGCTTTATAATATATATATAAATATATAATATATATATATATATATTATATATATATATATATAATATATATATATATATATTATATATATTATATATATATATATATTATAGGTAGATATACATATAAAGTATATATATATATATATATATATATATATTATTTTGTGAGGGGGCATGGTTGTAGGCTTTGCCCCAGGGGATGAACCTTTCTTTGAGTAGAACTTGTGTTACCCATATTTCTAAACATTTTCACCCTTATTCCTTCCAACTGTATAGTCTCAGATTAACCTCTATTATTCCTTTTAACTGTGCAGTCCCAGATTAACTTCTATTATTCCTTTCAACTATATAATCCCAGATTAACCTCTATTACTCCTTTCAACTATACAGTCCAGATTAACCTCTATTATTCCTTTCAACTGTATATTCCCAGATTAACCTCTATTATTCCTTTCAACTGTATATTCCCAGATTAACCTCTATTATTCCTTTAAACTGTATAGTCCCAGATTAACCTCTATTATTCCTTTCAACTGTATAGCCCTAGATTAACCTCTATTATTCCTTTCAACTGTATAGTCCCAAATTAACCTCTATCCCTTCTATTTTCTCATCTTGGTCCTTCCCTAGTTTGGCAATAGCTTCAGTTATTGAAGTACTTTTTGTGGGTGCAATGCGAGTTCTGTATTTTTCACTTGAGCTTCTATATTAAACTAAAGAAAAACAAGTGAAACTACAGAAACCTAAATTTTCTCATTATTCTTTTTGCAGATGGGCCTCTGGCAAAGACTTGGTGTTTGTGTTGTTGGCGATCGAAAGATTCATGTAAGAATATTATTGGCCGAACACTGTGAACTTTTGCAATTTGCTTTAACCCTTAAAACATTGCATCAAGAACATCAGGCCCTAGTTGACGATTCTATTCGGTTAGTTTATTCTATAATTCTATAAAATATATTTAAACTATATATAGAGTAACTTTCAACATTAAATGCAAGTAGAGAAGCTCTGTTGCAGGAGTCAATGTTATATATGTATAAAATAGTTTTGAATATTGAAGTCATCTAAAGTAGTATTTGTATTTTTTTTAACTATGTATTGCTTGATTATGGGAAAATGTTAATCGAATGATAAGATTAATTTTTTACAGAATAAGCACCACCGCTCACGGTAGAGCCCCTAATCTAGGAGGGGGTGATACTCGATTAACCGGCGCATTGCGAATCTTGGACGCTCCTCGCTTTATTTGGCGAGTACGTCTACCGCTGAGCTACCCGGCGCTAATTAGATAAGCTTTCAAAATTGTCCTTAATTTTCGTGCTTTCATTGTAATAATTTGTAATTTTATAACTTTAGCAGTTAATGTAATTAATAGAAAAAGTAGTAGTCGGTTTATCTGCTAAAATTATCGGCATATAAAACCTCCCCGAATGATCCAAATAAAGTTCCAATTGGCGCGAAATGAAGTTTACCTTATTTATGAGTTAGGAATTACATAATGTTACAAAAAAAGAAGCCGTCCTATGAAAATGCAAGAGTTTTTTCCAGTAATGCATCAAATTCATGAAATAGAATCTTGATGAAAGGTGGTAAGAGTATAGCATGTATTTTATACTTTGTATTTAACAAACATCTTACTTATTTTTAGTTTCTGAGGACTAGTAAGTTTGTTGCTCTTTGTAAGAACCTCTGTATGAATCAAATAATAAAAGAACATTTTATAAAGTATTCCAAGCTGGGTTAATGGCTAAAATGATTCTTCTCAACTGTACCAAATTTATCTAATTTTTCTATCAAAGACTCCATCAAAGCTGTAATTTCTGCTTGGAACCATGAATTCTAGAATGCAGCCAAAAAAGAAATTCCTCTATTATTATTATTATTATTATATTATTATATTATTATATTATTATTATTATTATTATTATTATTATTATTATTATTATTATTATTATTATTATTATTATTATTATTATTATTATTATTATTATTGTGTTGTAGGGAAGATATATGCTTTTATTTTGGTTGAAGGAGTACGTTGAGTGACTGAAGGACTGATTGGTGGAGAACAAGGTGCATTTAGAAGTGGTAGAGAATGTGTGGATCAAATTTTTACATTAAAACAAACGATTGAAAAAAAATGAGAGAAGAAGAATAAATTGTATTTAGGTTTTATGGATTTGCAACAGGCGTATGACATTATTAATAGGGAAGCTCTGTGGCAGGTCTTAGTGATATATAGTTTTAGTGGTAGGCTTCTGAACGGAATCAAGAGTGTGTACGGCGATAGTGAAGCTTGTGTAAGAATAAATTCAGTCGAAAATGAATGGTTTCATATGTGATGTGTTATGTCTCCTTGGTTATTTAATTTGTATATGAATGGAATGAATGGCGGAGTTTTGTGAGGGGGTATGGTTGTGGGCTTTGTCCGGGGGATGAACCCCACGTTGACTAGATACCACAGTGAGGGTACGTTGCACTCACGTGAAGCCTCAGGGTGGATTTTTCTGATTGCGATGAGTCCTCACTGGGAGTATAAAGGGGGCGGGGGTTTCTTTTCGACTTGCATCATGTTGTTCTACTTTTCTGTTCCGGTGTGTGCTATGCACCTCACCCCCAATCTGGGGATAGGAGGAAGATAATAATAATTTATAATTATTTTTTATATTATTATTATTATTATTATTATTATTATTATTATTATTATTATTATTATTATTATTATTATTATTATTATTATTATTATTATTATTATTATTATTATTATTTCAGATTTGTTTTAGAAGAAAGAGGAGAGAGTCCAACCGGTCAACTGACAAATTCCGATATTTTTTATAGGAAAATTAGCCAGATTGATTCTATTGTATGGGGACTTGTTGAAGCTCAGGGAGAGGTATTCCTACGTCCGTTTTTCTCATGATATATTGGTCCTTTTCTGTTTCATGTTCCCTTAAATATTTTTGTTAAATATTAGTTTAATACACTTTTTGATGTCTCATAAACGTTTAAATTTTATTTTAAAAGATTTTCATTGTTTTTTTTTTTGTTTTTTTTTTTTTGAAAATGCGAAATTTGGCCTTTTTCATGGCATTTTCCTTAGATTTAGCATTTTTATGGCATTTTCCTGCTAGATTTAGCTTTTTTATTTTCGCATTATGCCAATAAATGCTGAATTTAGCTATTATTTCCCCCCTTCTCCTCAAAATAATATATTTATTTATTGCAAGTCGTGTAAAATACAATTTAGATACATGCAAAGTATAAAAAAAAATTATTTTAAACTCACTATTTGAAAAATATATCAGTGGGAAAATGAAACGAAAAAGTTGACATATTTCAATTTGGAAATAAAAATTTAATATAATTAATTGAATTTATAAATTATGTGAAAATTAGAAGAGTTTAAGAACCCTTTTATAAAAGAAATATAAGGTAAATCTTATTATTAGTGTTTAATTTGTTATATATATATATATATATATATATATATATATATATATATATAATATATATATATATATATATATATATATATATATATATATATATATATATATATATAATATATATATATATATATATATATATATATATATAAAAGATGGTTTGGTCATAAATATAAAATATAAGCAGTCTTCTGAATAGTAGGAGCGTAAGCTTTCGATCTTTACTAGATCCTCCTTCAGACGCTATTAATGGAAGACTGAATAAAATTTATATAAAAGAATTGTGTTGTTAAAAAAATTATTAAAATAATATAAATGGAATTAAATTAGTTAAATTTAGTTTTGATATTTTTAAAAAAAGGTGTGGTGTGCATTATGTTGTTTAAGGTGGGGTTAAAAGCATATTCTCCTTTTAATTTGTTAAAGTTTGGAAAATTTTGTATGCAAAGGGATTCAATGATTTTTCGTTTTGTCGGATCCAATACTTGTAAGATAGGTATCATGCCATTGATGTTAATGTTGTGATTTAGTAGGGTTCTGTGAAGTGTGCATGTGAATATATAATATATAATAAACTATACTATATATATCTCTATTTATATTATATATATATATATATATATATATATATATAATATATATATATATATATATATATATATATATTATATATAATATAATATACATATAAATATATATAATATATATATAATATATATTATATTATATATATTTATATATATATATATAATATAATAATATATATATATATATATATATATATATATATATATATATATATATATAGTATAAGTATATATATTAATAATATATAATAATATATATATATATATATATATATATATAAAATATATATATATATATATATACTATATATTATATATTATATATATATATATATATATATTAATATATATATATATATATATATATTATATTATAATATATATATAATATATATATATATATATATATATATAATATAATAATATATATAATTAAATATATATAATATTAATATATATATATATATTTAATATATAATATATATATTATATATATATATAGTATATATATAGTATATATATAATATAAATAATATATATATATATATATATATATATATATATATAATATATATATATATATATATATATATAATTATATTATATGTGATACGAAAGGAAGTAGTAAAAATTAAGAGTGAGAAGTTAAGTGAGCAAGACAATAAGAGTAAGTATGATGTGAGAGCGCTCGCTAGTAAATCGTTGAAAGTGTGAACAAGTTGAATACCTGAACAAATCTGGGAGGCAAAATGAAGGAAGCATTGTTAGTAGTGCAAAGAAGTGTGTGGATGTGCTAAAGTAGGAAGTAAAGAATGTTTAACAGCGAAGGTGGAATGAAGAGGTGATGAAAGCGGTTAAAGGTAAAAAAGAGCGTGGTTGAATGTACTAAAAGCAAATGATGAAGTTTCAAAAGAAAGATGCTTGGAATTATATAAGGAGGAACAAAGAAAATACTAAAAGGTGTATACTGTAGGAGAAAACAAGAGGTAAATGAACAGTTTGGAAGGAGATGAATGGGGACTTACAAGGAAATAGGATAGCTCTTCTGGAAGGAAGCGAGCGAAAAGTTAAGAATGAGAATAAGGGGAACTTGCCTTAGAATAATGAATAGGATGGTGCTTTTGTACTGATGAAAATGGATGTGAGGGAGTGTGGAAAGACAACTTCGAAAATCTGCACAATATTAAGAGTAATGAAGAGGTGAATAGTGAATGTGTGTGGTTTTGATGGTGCAAGAAGGAATAGGTATTTTGGGGAGAGGTTATTAGTAAGGAGGAGTAAAATGGGTTTAGGGTGAGAAAGTTGAGAATTGGTAAATCTGCCAGGATAGATAGAAATACTAGTGAAATGATCAAGGCGAGGCGGAGATGGTGATGTGAATTGGATTTGAAGTTTGTGTAATAAGCGTTATGAGGGTAATAGTTTCCAAGCGGATGGGAGGATGACGGTAATGTACCTTGTATAAGGGTCAGGAGAAAGGGGAAGCTGTACGAAATTACTAGGGAAAAGTCTGTAATTGAGTGTGTAGGGAAAGGTATATGCTGGTATTTTGGTCGAAAGAGTGCGTCGAGTGACTGGAGGACTGATTGGTGAAGAAACAAGGTGCGTTTAGGAGTGGTAGAGGATGTGTGGCATCAAATCTTTACATTGAAACAAATGATTGGAAATGAGGGGAGAAGAAGAATAAATTATATTTAGCTTTTTTTGGATTTACAAACAGGCGTATGAAGAGTTAATAGGGGAAGCTTATGGCAGTATTTAGTGATATATGGTGTTGGTTGGTAGGCTTCTGATGGAATCAAAAGTATGTAATGAGGATAGTGAAGCGTGTGTAAGAATAAAATGGTGTCAATGGTGATTGGTTAGGATTAATAGCGGAGTGAGACAGTGTTGTGTTATGTCTCCTGTATTTAATTTGCATATGGATGGGTTATGAAAGAATTCGAGTTGGGGATGGCAGGAAAGGGTGTAGAATGATGAGATGGAGAGGAGTGGAGGGTGCCCTACCTATTGTATGCGGATCATTTGGTTCTGTGTGGCGAGTCTGATGAGAGTTTGAGAGAGGATTGGTGAGAGATTTGGCAGGGTAAATATAAAAGGAGGGTGTTTGAAAGTAACGTAGATAAGAGTAAGGTATGGTTGTGAGTGAGGGAGAGTCCACGATGTGAAGTTATGTTAGGATGATGAGGGCAGCTGGAATGAGTGTCTGAGTTTAAATATTTAGGGTATGTGTGGATGAGAAGGGAACGGAATGATTGCAGAGTGTAGTAGGAAAGTTGTGAATGGCAGGAAGGTGGCTTGTGCAATTAAATCGTTTGGTGAATGTAAAGGGACTAAAGTCTTGAGTGCGCCTAGAGTCTACATGAGGTATGTTGTTACCTATGTTATTGTATGGTAGTGAGCCTATGGTCTGGAATAAGACGTATATAGATCAAAAGTTCAATGTGTTCAGATGGACAAGTTCAATGTGTTCAGATTGAAAAGAATTAATAGAGTGGAGGAATGAACGTATTAGAGAGTTGTTGTGTGAAGAAGGGGTAAATGAGAGCATAAATGAAAGTATGTTGAGATGGTTTTGGTCATGTGAAAGGATGAAATGAAAGTCGGTTGGTTAAGCGGATGTATAGTGAGAAGTGTGTAGGAACCGACGCTTGAGACGCGAAGATGAAAGTTGGATTGAGTCGGTGAAACGAATTGTCTGAAGGAGAGAAATGTGAGTTTTGGCAGAGGCCGAGAATAAAGGTGCAATGATAGGAGAGAATGGCGGTTTTTTGTATGGGGGCATGGTGTGCCCCTTGGCCAGGGGATGAACCTTACATTGACGATTTACCATAGTGAGGGTCCGTCGCGGTGCCATGAAGCTCTATGGTGATTTTCTGTCTGTGACGAGCTTCTACTAATTAATGGTACAGAGGGGAGCGGTAAGGCTGGCTTTCTTTTCGACTTTGTCATGTTCTCCTACTGCTTTTCTTTTCCGATGCTTGTACAGCACCTTACCCCCAATCTTGGGGCAAAGAGGAAGGTGAAGAAAGAAAGAAAGAAAGAATATATATATATATATATATATATATATATATATATAAATATATTATATGTTTCTATATCTCTATATATATATATATATATTATATATATATATATAATATAATATACTATATATATATATATAAATATATATATATTTATATTTATAATATATATATATATATGATCAGGTGTTATCAGCAGATGTTTCTCCACGAGATGCTTCTCTGACAATCCATAACGTAAATTCGATCATCTTATCCCTCTTAAAATCTGCGAAAGAAACCAAAATTGGTTCGATGTCTACACGAAATGTTGCGAATGAAACGCAAGTTGAGTATATTCCTTGGGTATCGAGCGAAGGAGTCAATGGATTTCGTCAGATCCTCGTCAAACAGCATAAAATAACTGTTGAGGTTTGTTAATATTTATTTTGTAGAGTGATTTCAAATAAGTTTTATAAAAAATTGGGAAGAATTTTTTTTTCGTATTTTTTATAAGTTTATTAATGAAAACAAGTCACGTAACTGAAAATATTGAGCTTCAAAGTTTAAACTAAACAAACAAATGAGTGGATGATGAGTTGGTTCAAGTAATTTTTAATTTATATGTTAACTTATTTGATGGTTGGCTCTTTTTTGCAAAATGTAGTTTTAAATATTTCGTATGCTCTGTTGACATTACTATAAAACTTCAATTTTGTGGGATGGTTCCGTTTTGCAAAACTAGCTTCAATTTATTATGTCATGCAGGGAACTATCCCAAATTGTCGACTGTGAAAAGGGTCGACACAACACCAAAAAACAAATTCCCGTACAGCCCCCCCCCCCCCCCCCCGCACTGGTTAGGTTACGTTTTGTTCGATTCGTTAAAGAAACTTAAATAACCAGATTTTTTTTTTTTTTTTTTTTTAAACAAATGTGAATCAATTTTCCCTGTCTACCATTTGGGACTAACTTCTGTCATTCATACTTTATTATCTTTTTAGTTTTAGTTTTCTTCAACTTCTCTCAGATCTTCACTAAATTCTCCTTTTCAGATTGGTTTATCAAGAGCCGAGGATGGAACAGTGCGCGGGAAACTTTATAATCAAATAGTCGAATTAACTGACGAAATGCTTAGTAATTACCAGCCTCATATTTCTTCTTTAGCAACGACCGGTAGTCCAAGGCATCAATCTATTATTGAGGAATACCAGAGGTTAAGGTACTCCCTAATACAACCATTGGGTAAGTTGCTCTAGCAGCATATACATAATTTTGCTAAAACTTTTAAATACATTAATTAAGCATATTATTATTTTTATTATTATTTTTATTATTATTTTTATTATTATTATTATTTTTATTATTATTATTATTATTATTATTATTATTATTATTATTATTATTATTATTATTATTATTATTATTATTATTATTATTATTATTATTATTTTATTATTATTATTATTATTATTATTATTATTATTATTATTATTATTATTATTATTATTATTATTATTATTATTTTGTTTCTGATAATTTCTATGTTAGTTATATTGGAGAAAATTAAATTATATTCTAATCCATATTTTTGTCGCTGTACTGTTAATGTTAACATTTGAGCGTTTTGGAATTTTAAAAAAAGAGAGTTTGCATTCGATCCATTTCTTGACATTCTCTATTTTTTAACTTTAACATTTATTGAAATGTTTTGCATCTCATGAATACTCTCCTTTATTTTATATTTTTGTGTTTGTTGGAATGTTATAGATACAAATATATGCTTTTTCTATTAAATCTAATTTATTTTTTTTGTTTACAAACGGTGGTCTAATTTCATTGTGTTTTCTGGAATAGGGTAGATGAGATGAAAGTGTAAATTATATGATGAGAATTTCTTCACTATAACTGTCTAAACAAAAAAAAAAAAAAAAAAAAAAAAAAACATCTACCCAAATATTTTTTTTTTAAACTTAATAGCCATTATTATTATTGATGACATTTTTTTTTTTTTTGCAGTGAAGGGAGAACAGTACAACCAAGCTGTGAGTTTGGCAGAAAAATTTTGCGATTTTCGAACTCTTGTCGAAATTTGCGACAAAACTAACAATCAAGAAAGACTTAACCAATATATGGTTCAGTTTGGTTCACAGGTAAGTTTACATTGACAAATTAATGAATTATGTTTTAGGTGCGAGAAAAGTTTTTTAGATTATTAAAAAGACTAACTGCACAGTGTGTGAATCTTAATCTAATCTTGGTACTGATACGCCTCAGTTGGTTAATTAGTTGCTACCGAACCTCTATCCCACGAATTGGGGGGGGGGGCTTTATCTACCGCAGTAGGGTCTTGGTGAAGGGAATGGTGTTTCATGCATTTCCTAACCAAGTGGATTAAAGAGAGAGAGAGAGAGAGAGGAGAGAGAGAGAGAGAGAGAGAGAGAGAGAGAGAAGAGAGAGAGAGAGAGAGAGTAGAGAGACGAGAGAGAGAGAGAGAGAGAGAGAGAGAGAGAGAGAGAGAGAGAGAGAAGAGAGAAGAGAGTGAGAGGGGGGGTGGGAGAGAGAGAGAGAGAGAGGGAGAGAGAGAGAGAGAGAGAGAGAGGAGAGAGAGAGAGAGAGAGAGAGAGAGAGAGAGAGAGAGAGAGAGAGAGAGAGAGAGAGAGAGAGAGAGAGAGAGAAGAGAGAGAGAGAGGGAGAAGAGAAGAGCGAGAGAGAGAGAGAGAGAGAGGAGAGTAGAATTGAGAGAGGAAGAGAGAGGAAGAGAGAGAAGAGAGAGAGACGAGAGAGAAGAGGAGAGAGAGGAGGGAGAGAGAGAGAGGAGAAGAGAGAGGAGAAGAGGAAGAGAGAGAGAAGAGAGAGAGATGATGGAGAGGAAGAGAGAGAAGAGAGAGGCAGAGAGAGAGAGAGAGAGAGAGAGAGAGAGAGAGAGAGAGAGAGAGAGAGAGAGAGAGAGAGAGAGAGAGAGAGAGAGAGAGAGAGAGAGAGAGAGAGAGTTATAATAGATTCTTTTGTATGTGTTGGCCCCATTCTAGTTTATATGGAAACATACAGTAGGTTATTTACTTTGTATCTTAAAGAAGACGCCTAAATCTCAATTGTACAATCAATGACAAAGTATGAAACATAGTAAAAAAAGTATAGGTACAGGTTATTAGGGATTGTCAAGTCCTGTCTAATAAATGCAAGTAAATCCCAATTATACAATCGTCCTGGATGAATGATCTGCCAATGACAATGTATGAAACAGATAGAAAATAAGGTAAAGGCCAGGTTATTAGGAATAGTAAAGTCCTTTCTACTAGTCAGATATAGAACAAGTGATGCATTATGAGGGATTACAAATCTTGACATTGAGGATTTTTACAAAAACCTCAGTGTGTTTATAAAGAAAGTTAATAATGTGTTACAACTTTTTAGACTGTCATATTATTTATTAATTAGAAAAATGAAATTAAACATATTTCGGAATAAATATAGTAACTTTTATTTATATATAAATTATAAATACCCATTTACAATTAGGATGTTTATTAAAAGTTGTATATAGAGCTATTCAGATTTCTGTAAAGTAAATTTATTTATTTTATTTATTTAATTTTATTTATTTATTTAATTTATTTATTTAATTTATTTAATTTATTTATTTAATTATTTATTTAATTATTTATTTATTTATTTATTTATTATTATTATTAGTAGTATAGTAGTAGTAGTAGTTGTAGGTTTTCTTTAAAAGTTAAGATTTCATAGGAATATATTTTTAAAGCTTAATAGAATTCATTTCAAATAATCCATATATAAGTAGTTTCTTTGGTCAAAAATTTTGACAAAATTTCATCAGAAAATCGTTTTTCACTAAAACGTAAAGTTGAAGGATATAAATGTTTGAATTCTTAATATCACTAAATCATTCAATTGATTGATATAATACATGTCTTTTACGCCACAGAACATTAAAAAAATCCCTAATATATAGGTTATATGAAACATATATTTTGGATATTTCTGTTGTGTGGGTCGTTAGCGCCATCTATTATTCCAGTTCAATTTATTTGCAGGGTTTCTCGGATTTTGTTTTCCGATGGTACTTGGAAACTGGAAAGAGAGGAAAATTGCTGACTCAGGGCAGTGCCGATATATCCCGTAAAGAGCTAACTAACTTTTTGCAAGATTATAGTTCTTTGGCTTGGATTCATCAGTTAAATAATAGAGATTTTGATCTCGCTCATACAACACTTAAACAACTGGCGTTAGAAGAAATGTCTTATCTTAGTAGGAAAAAGGTTTGTATTTCTGGTAGAATTTTTTCCTGGTTTTGGGTCTGCGGGAACTACCTCTAAATTATGTGCAACTATTTCTTTGGCATTCAATAAATATACTTACTTACTTCTGCCCCTGGCCCACCTTAATTGGAGGGCCACACTGCTTCCAGGAAGCCGGCTGCCGCCTCTGGGCGGTTCCACAGGTCAAGGAAAGAAGTTATAGAGAAATCGGCGCTGGGGGCGTCGAGAGCAGGGCACCTCAGAAGGAAATGCTCTATTGTGTCTTGGGCATTGTGACATCTAGTGCAAGTGGGGGAGGTGACGTTGTCTAGTTTGAATCTGTATTTATAATGCACGAGCCCCGGGTGGTGACCTGATCTGCTCCGAGCGAGGTCGATTTGGCCTCTTCTGGACAGCGTTTCTTCTCTAGGGGAGTTTTGGGGCGGGGGTGTTTAGTAAATTGTTATTTGGGCGGTTTAGCAGGTATCTGCTGGTTAGATGTGTATGGATATGTGTAATCCATGTCCTATTGGGAGGGGGAGGAGGAATTATGTTGTATGTGTTGTAATAGAATTGAACTGGTGAAGAGGGGGTTTTAGTCTTTGTCGGGGGTGGGGTGGGGAGAAAATTTGGTGACAAGGGTGGGATGGATTACGTGTTTTCTGATAGAATTGAGTCCCACCATCTCCAGGTGTGTGGAGATGGGGAGGATGGAAGTTTCATCGTGTAAATGTTGGATAAGGGTGGCTTTTGTGCAACCTGTGACAATTCTGAGGGCTGTATTTTGAGAAATTTGTAATTTATTTGTGTTCGATTTTGAGAGTGCTAGGAACCATGCTGGTGAGGCATAGTTTAGAGTTGTTCTAAGGAGTTGTTTATAAGTAGTGGTGAGTGTGTGTTTTGTCGCTGAAGTTGTGTTGAGAGAGGGCTGAGGGTGTTTAGTTTTCGTTGGGTTGGGGAAGTGATTTGGTCGATGTGGGGAAACGTCATGTGTGGGCTGGTAGGTAAGTCCTAGTATTTTTGGGGTTTTGTTTAATGGAAGGTTGTTGTTCAGGGTAGTTATAGGACAGGGAGGATTGGTGACGACTGTAGTTAAAAAGGGTATGGAGGATTTGAGGGGGATGTGCTGTCATTCTGTTGGAGCTTAACCAAATTTTCTAATAGATGTAAATATTCTTGGGTATGTTGTGTGGCCATGTTTATGTCTGGGTGTTGGGAAATAAGACTGATGTCGTCTGCGTAAGTAATAAGTTTGCGGGGTTGGGGCAGGTAATCTGCTGTGAAAAAGTTGAACAAAAATGGAGAGAGAATGGGCGCCCTGTGGGACGCCATTTTGTAATTTGATTGAATGGGAGTTGTTGTTTTTTTGTATAAGATCTTAGCGAAACGGTTGGTGAGGAAATTACTTTTTATCATTATTTTCTAGGGGGGAGTGGAGGATTTTTTGAATAAGGATGTGTGTGGGGACGGTATATATATATATATATATATATATATATATATATATATATGTAGTATATATATATATATATATATATATATATATATATATATATATATATATATAGAAAGAGTATATATATATATATATATATATATATATATATATATATATATATACAAATATATATATAAATTATATATATATATATATATATATATATATATATATATAGTATTATTATTAACCCTTGGTTTTATGCAAACTTTGTTGTAGTTAAAAACTTTTATTTTACATATACTATTGCACTTACTAATAGATTACAATTAAAAAATATCTATTTAAAAACAGTAGAAGAATTAACTTTATAGAGCACGTGCACGTTGAAAGAGAATATTTATAAGATAGCTTTCGTTTCATCAGAAACCTCTTCAGTCGTATTAGTTCTTTCAACGTGCTTAAAATTACAACTAAATTAAAATCTTGTAAACGTTCCTGTAGGTGACTGTGACATGGGCGGAGGCTACAGGCATTCTTGAACCGTTTTCAACAATCTTTGGATTCTTTTTGCTCGCAATATTTAAATTTTGAAAACCTCATTCATCCTCAAACTACTATGAGCGAAGAAAGACAATGACGGGGGGAAGGGAAGGGGAGTTAAACCATTATTGTTGAAAGGGGGTTATTGTTATGTGTGTTGCTATTCGTGTGAGGATGTTTTTCTTCATATTGCTGTATTATATTTTTGATTGTAATTGAATGATGGGTTAATAGCTTGTGTTGTAGTTTATCAAGGGTGTGTTCACCTTTGAGGGTGTTATAGGTGTCAAATTGATTTATGCAAAAAGTTTCTATTCTTTTTCTTTTATTTTGGTTAGGAATGTATACGAGAGGATGCATGGTAGTGGTGCTGACTTTGTGATTGTATTGTGATCTGTGAGTCACTAGAGATGAGTTCTGGTTGTCGTTTCGTAAGTCGTTGGTATGCTGGTATTTGCGTCTGTCGTAGTCATTTGTCTCTCCTATGTAGGTCTTGTGGCAATGATTACAAGCTATTGTGTATATGCATTGTTCTGGTATAGGGTGTGGTTTGGGTGGATGGAAAAGTTTTTTGAGAGGGAGTGCATTAGTGTTGGTTAGTATAATGTTATGGGGGATGTATTTTTTAATTTGTTGTGATGTTTTGGTTGGGATGGGGAGGTAGGAGGAAATTGTAGGAGTATTTTGTGCATCTGGAGTGAGTTGTGTGTTGTAGTTTGTTTTGGCTTTCCTATATGCTTTGCTAATGATATGGTTTGGATATTGTAATTTTTGAAATGTAGTTCTGATGAAGTTGGTTTCATTTTTTAGATTAATCGATGAACAAATTCTGAAGGCGCGAGTATATAATGAGGTGAGAGTTGCTATTTTTATAGTTGTGGAGTGAGATGATAGCCAATGTATGTATGATGGTCTAGATGATGGTTAACGGTATACCGAAAAGTTAAGATAGAAAAACTTGTGCCAGGAAATGAGTGTGTCTAAAAAAGGTGAGAAGAATTGGTGGGGTGTATTCTGTTTATTTGTTGGTTGTAAGATGTTGTTTGGGTCTATGTTATGAGGTTGGGAAACGAAAATGTCATCTACGTACCTGTACCAGTTTGCGTGTTGTAAGTCGGGAAGAGGAAGTATGTGATAATGTTCTGTTAATTCCATGTATATATTACTGAGTGTTGGTGAGAGTGGGGACCCCATGCTTAGGCCGTTTTTTTGTAGATAGAAAGTTTTGAAATTGAAAAAAACTGTGTTCTAAAGATATATATATATATATTCTTTCTTTCTTTCTTCACCTACCTTATTTTCCCAAGACTGGGAGTAAGGAGCGCTACAAGCATCGGAAAAGAAAAGCAGTAGGAGAGTATGACAAATGTCGAAAAGAAAGCCCAGCCTTACCGCCCCCTCTGTACCATTAATTAGTGAAAGCTCGTCACAGACAGAAAATCCACCCTAAAAGCTTCATGGGACCGCGACGGACCCTCACTATGGTAAATCGTCAATGTAAGGGTTCATCCCTTGGCCTAAGTGGGCCACAACCATGCCCCCATACAAAACCCCGCCATTCTCTCCTATCATGCACCTTTATTCTCGCCTCTGCCAAACTCACATTTCTCTCCTTCAGACATTCGTTCACCGACTCATCCACTTTCTCTTCGGTCTCCCAGCCGGTCGGTTCCCAACACACTCCACTATACATCCGCTTAACCAACCGACTATCATTCATCCTTTCCACGTGACCAAACCATTTCAACATACTTTCATTTATTCTCTCATTTACCCCTTTCTTCACACCACACAACTCTCTAATACGTTCATTCCTCATTTTATTAATTCTTCTCACACCTAGCATGCCCCTAAGATTGTCCATCTGAACACATTGAACTTTAGATCTATATTTTATTCCAGACCATAGTCTCACTACCATACACAACACAGGTAACAACATACCTCATGTAAGACTCTACTGCACTCAAGACTTAGTCCCTTTACATTCACCCAACGATTTAATTGCACCAGCAACCTTCCTGCCATTCACACAACTTTCCTACTACGAGCTCTGTAGCATATACAATTGAATAACAAGGAGAGTTCACACTATCGAAGCACCTCAATTTTTTCTAAACCAAACCGGAACACTCACTTACACACGTGCCACTACATCAAACAGCATACTCTTTGATTCCATTCAGAGCCTACCACCAACACCATAACACTAACACCTGCCATAGCTTCCCCTATCCTATCATACGCCCGTTGTAAATTCATAAAAACCTAAATATAATTTACTCTTTTTTTCTCCCTCATTTTTTCAATCATTTGCTTCACGTAAAGATGCACCATCCTTTCTGTCGTGCTTTAAACGCACTCCAGCCATCAACAGTCTCTTCAGTCGACGCATCCGACCAAATGTCAGCATATAATTTCCCAGATCACCGGGTCAGTCTATTCCCTTATAGTTCCTTTTTCCTTACCTCTATACGCGGTACGATGTCGCCTCCTCATATCCTTGAACTATACCATAAACGCTTATAATCCATCAACACATGCCTGCCTGATCATTTTCAGTGGGCCATCTATAGCCTGCAGATTTACATTTCTTCAACTTTCTTCACCCTACCCATTACCTCCCCCAATTACTCATCCCCAAAATACCTATCTTTTCAAACACATCAATACTCACCAACACCATCAATACCAGCCACACTGCGCAGACTGAGGCAGCGCCCACACTCAATATTTCTCATCGTTACAAAGAAATATTCCACCATTACCTCTAGATAACTCATCTCCTACTGCGCTTCCTTCAGAAGAAGCTTCCCATTCCCATGTCCTTCATTCTCTCTTTCCAATTAGCACCATTTATCTCTTTGTTTTCTCCCTTACCTCAGCGCACCTTTAGTATTCTTTTCCTCCTATATCTAGCATCTTCTTTTGAAACTTCATCATTTACCTTTAGTTTTTAACCGCTTTCATCACCTTCATTCCACCATCTTCGCTGTTAACATTCTTACTTCCTACTTTGACAAGGACATCCACACACTTCCTTTGCACTATTAACAATTGCTTCCTTCATTTGCCCCAGATTTGTTCAGTATCAACTTGTTCACATTCAACCGATTTACTAGCGAGCGCTCTTACATACTTATCCTTATTGTCTTGATCACTTAACTTCACTCTTGTTTTTACCTACTTCCTCGAAATACCTCCTCTCCATCCATATATATATATATATATATATATATATATATATAGTTTTATATATATATATATATCTATATATATATATATATATATATATATATATATATATATATATATATATATATATATATATTTATATATATATTATATATATATATATATATATATATATATATATATATCGTATATATATATATATATATATATATATATATATATATATATATATATATATATATATATATATATATATATAGTGTTTTTTTTACCTTTCAGACCCTTTTAAGTCTTAGTAAATTATGTGGAATAGTAAAAGCAACTCCGTCCGCTGAAAAAGTCGATCAAACTCTGTTGTTGGAAGAAGATTTAATCTTGTATCAAGAGCAACTGCCTGAAATGGTTTTAAACGCCCATTCGATATCGTATGACAATATGCGAGTTTTTTCACCCAAGGAACTTATTCATGTAAGTTTGTTCAAATTGATTATGTAGCAGGGCGAAACTAACGGCTCTCAGTGCAGGCGGGGGGGGCCCTACCATTAGAGTGATATATAGTTCATAATATTAAGGATCAAGGGGTCCCAGCTTTCTTAGTTTTGCTTCTGTGCCGTTGTATTTCAAAAGTATTACCTATTACTTTATGGTGAGGGAGTATTTTAACCTTTCAATGTTTATTACTGGTAGGTTTTATAGAGGGGATGTTTGACATGAGAGGGGTATGGTTTATTAAATTATTCTAATATTAATAATTCTTACCTCTTATAATTAGTAGTAACTGTATGACTTTATTTAGAACTGCAAAGCTTCCTTTTCTAAACAAATGGAAACTGTACAAGTTTATTTGACTTTAACACTTAAGTTTTCATTTATTTTGCAGATTTTAGGATATGTATCATCCTACAATTATCACAATAAACTTTAGTATTTTAATAATAATAATAATAATAATAATAATAATAATAATAATAATAATAATAATAATAATAATAATAATAATAATAATAAATAATTCATTAATTATTATGACAGTTGTACATTGGAGAGGAAAATACATGTGCGAATGAATTCGACATTAAAAAAGCTTTAGATCTTCTGTCCTGGCTGGAAGACCCCGAGGAAGTGAAAGAGATTCGCAGGTTGATTTGGGTTCGAGCTATCAATCGGAATTCGTGGAAACATTTAGATACTGACAACCCGATAGAGGCTATGAGTGATACCGTATTCTTCAGAACGGTTGAATTGGCTTATTCCCAAGGTGAGTAGGCTGAAAGTCTTCATAATAAGAAACAACAATTCATTTACATTAGCATTTCATTAACCTGCATAATTCGCCTGTGTATATATCATAGTATATAGTATATATATATATATATATATATATATATATATATATATATATATATGTTATATATAGAGATATATATATGTTATATATATATATATATATATATATATAGCGTTAAGAAATTTATATATATATATATATATATATATATATATATATATATATATATATATATATATATATATATATATATATATATATATATATATGCAACATCTTACTGACCACCATGTATCCACATATCATATACACATACTTAACGTCTTCACCCCTCTTCTAGACAACATCTTGCAGACATCCCTACTACTTATATATACTTATATCCTGTGTGGGGGAGAAAGAATTGCCCACATCGTATGTCCTGTGTGTCGTAGAAGGCGCACTATGGACGAGGGGGTTTGGTTGGCTGCCCACTCAACACCTACCCTTAGAATGCTTGATACTCGGAGATGGTCGTGACGCTGCAAACGGCCTTCAATTTTCGGCGAAATGAAGAATCGTATGATTAAAAGCGAAATATCAGAGGAACAATGTTGAGAGAAGAGGAGAGAGATGATGTATAGAAAGGGCAAATTTGATGTGCTCGCTGTATCAGGGAAACAAAGATGAAAGGAAACGGGTGAAAATGAGCGGTGGTGTAGTCGTAAAAGGTGAAAAGGAAATGAGAGTGGGGAGAGAAGGAGCAGGTACTTGATGAGTGACTTGGGTACAGAGCTATGGTAGACTTTGTGTGAGTACTAGAAATTTAATGGTTAAATTTATGTTTGAAAGGTCAAGGTATGTAGCTAGACGTAAGGGGGTCCATCTATAGAAATAAAGAAGAGTTACGATTTTTCGGATAATCTGAATGATGTTTTTGATGTGGTGAGATTCAGATTGATTGTGTTAGGGGACCTAAATGATTGGATAGGGTGATCAAAAAAGGGATGTATAACAGGTGGTTTTGTGGTGTCAGGAGAAAATGAGAATGGTAAGAAGGTGATTAATTTCTGTGGGAGGAGAGAGGTATGTAAGGGCCACTTTCTAAACATTAGAGTATCCAGCAGAAGGTCAGAGTTGGTGTAGGTAGAGATGGTTCCGAAGTGAAAGTATGATTGATTTTTGTGTTGGTGAAGAAGAGATGTTGAAGTATGTGTTGATGTGAAATCAGTGAGAGGATTAGAATGGGATTATCGGATCATTATGTTGTTCTATGTAAAATTAATTTAGTGGGGGCTTGGATGGAGAGGAAGGTGATACGGAAAGAAGTAAGTGTTTAAGCAAAAATTAATTTAACTTTTTTAAATACAATAGGAGTACGATTGAATATTTATTTCATAAAGCAAAGTTGAAACTGAATAAATCTGGAGGCAAATGAAGGAAGCAATTGTTAGCAGTGCAAAGGAAGTGGCATGTTATGTGCTAAAGTAAGAAGTAAGAATGTTAACAGTGAGTGGTGGAATGAAGAGGTGATGCAAGCGGTTAAAAGTAAAAAAAAGAAGCGTGGTTGAATGTACTAAAAGCCAATGATGAAGTTTCAAAGAAAGATGTTTGGAAGTATATAAGGATGAAAAAAGAAATATTAAAAAGGGCATACGTAGGAGAAAAGAAGAGGTAAATTAACAGTTTGGAAGGAGAATAAATGGGGACTTAGAAGGGAATAGGAAGCTCTTCTGGAAGGAAGCGCGAAAGGTTGAGAATGAGAATAAGGGGAACCTGCTTAGAATAATGAATAGGGATGGTGCTTTCGTAACTGATGAAATGGATGTGAGGGGAGTGTGGAAAGAACACATCGAGAATCTGTATAATACTAACAGTAATGAAGAGGTGATAGTGAATGTGTGTGGGTTTGATGGTGCAAGAAGGAATAAGTATTTTGGGGAGGGATCATTAGCAAGGAGGAGATAATGGGTAGAATGAGAAAGTTGAAGAATGGTAAATCTCCAGGTATAGACGAAATTACTGATGAAATGATCAAGAACGGAGGCGTGATGGTGATTGATTGGATTTGAAAGTTGTGTAATAAAGCGTTTATGGAGGGTATAGTTCCGAGGGAGGAGAGCAGTAATAGTACCCTTATATTAGGGTAAGGGAGATAAGGGGAACTGTAGGAA
Organism: Trachelipus rathkii; assembly: GCA_015478945.1. Lineage (NCBI taxonomy): Eukaryota > Metazoa > Arthropoda > Malacostraca > Isopoda > Trachelipodidae > Trachelipus > Trachelipus rathkii. Next base: position 25,530 of record JABUQX010083466.1, on the reverse strand, counting down.
TTATAGGGGAATTAGTTTATTGAGTGTTGTAGGGAAGATATATGCTGTTATTTTAGTCGAAAGAGTGCGTCGAGTGACTGAAGGACTGATTGGTGAAGAACAAGGTGCGTTTAGGAGTGGTAGAGGATGTGTGGATCAAATCTTTACATTGAAAAAAATGATTGAGAAAATGAGGGAGAAGAAGAATAAATTGTATTTAGGTTTTTTGAATTTGCAAACAGGCGTATGATATGATTAATAGGGAAGCTCTATGGCAGGTGTTAGTAATAGATGGTTCGGTAGGCTTTTGATTGGAACAAAAGTATGTATGACGATAGTGAAGCGTGTGTAAGAATAAATGGTGTCAAAAGTGATTGGTTTAATATTAATAGAGGAGTGAGGCAGGGATGTGTTATGTCCCCTTGGTTGTTCAATTTGTATATGGATGGAGTTATTAAGAGATGGTGGTGGTAGGAAATGGTGTTAGAATGTGATTGGAGAATGGAGGGGAGTGGAGGTGCCCTACCTATTATATGCGGATGATTTTGGTTCTGTGTGTAGAATCGCAGCTTATATGATTGGTAGACGGCAGGCTGGGTGTAAAAGGAGGGGTTTGAAAGTAAACGTAGATAAGAGTAAGGTTATGGTTGTGAGTGAGGACAGTCCTGGGTGTGAAGTTATGTTAGATGGTGAGCAGCTGGAACAAGTGTCTGAGTTTAAATATTTAGGAAATATGTTGGATGAAAAGGGAACGGATGATGCAGTGTAGTAGGAAAGTTGTGAATGGCAGGAAGGTGGCTGGTGCAATTAAATCGTTGGTGGATGTAAAGGAACTAAGTCTTGAGTGCGCTAGGGTCTTACATGAACGTATGTTGTTACCTGTGTTAATGTATAGTAGTGAGACTATGGTCTGGAATAAGAGGTTTAGATCTAAAGTTCAATGTGTTCAGATGGACAATCTTAGGGGCGTGTTATTTGTGAAAAGGGTTTATAAAATGAGGAATGAACGTATTAGAGAGTTATGTGGTGTGAAGAAAGGGGTAAATGAGAGAATAAATAAAAGTACGTTGAGATGGTCTGGTCATTTGGAAAGGATGAATGACAGTCGGTTGGTGAAGCGGATGTATAGTAGTGAGTGTGTTGGGAATCGATAGGCTGGGAGACCGAAGAAAAAGTGGATTAAGTCGGTAAACGAATGTCTGAAGGAAAGAAATGTGAGTTTGGCTGAGGCGAGATTAAAGGTGCATAATAGGAGTGAATGGCGTGGTTTTGTGAGGGGGTATGGTTGTGGCCCACCTGGGCCAGGGGATGAACCCTACATTTGACGATATGCCATAGTGAGGGGTCCGTCGCGGTCCCGTGAAGCTCTAGGGTGGATTTTCTGACTGCGACGAGTTCTCACTAATATATATTGAGGGGGAGGTAAGGCAGGGCTCTCTTTTCGACTTGTGTCACATTCTGCTACTACTTTTCTTTTCCGATGCTTGTCACGCACCTACTTGGGAAACAAAAAAAACAAATATATATATATATATATATATATATATATATATATATATATATATATATATATATATATATATATATATATATATATATATATATATATATATATATATAGATATAGATATATATATATATATATATATATATATATATATATATATATATATATATATAAAATGATGAAGATCCCTGATTCGATTGTACGAATCAATTCCCAAGTGAGCTTTCTTAGAATAGGGCAGCGCATGGCCGGTGAGATACGAGCTTTACATTTGTTCCTCTCTCGCTTGAAACGTGCGCTCATCCTGCTTGTGCGGTACCTTCTATCTCCTTTTAACTTACCTTCTATCTCCTTTTAACTTACCTTCTATCTCCTTTTAACTTACCTTCTATCTCCTTTTAACTTACCTTCTATCTCCTTTTAACTTACCTTCTATCTCCTTTTAACTTACCTTCTATCTCCTTTTAACTTACCTTCTATCTCCTTTTAACTTACCTTCTATCTCCTTTTAACTTACCTTCTATCTCCTTTTAACTTACCTTCTATCTCCTTTTAACTTACCTTCTATCTCCTTTTAACTTACCTTCTATCTCCTTTTAACTTACCTTCTATCTCCTTTTAACTTACCTTCTATCTCCTTTTAACTTACGTACTGGAAGATTTGGATGCATCTCTGTTATACTAATCTTTATTTCAAATCGCCATATAATGTCTTTCGTTAAAAGACTTGTCTTACTAGTGATCTTTCTCTTACATCCGATTCTTTGTTCTTCGGTATTTTTTTGTGATTTTTTTGTTGTGGGGCTAGATATATGGTAAGTTTTCGATAAAGTTTGGTGCAAAGCTTTGATTTCGAAACTTCTCCTTATTCGGTATGTATCATTCTCTCTTATTTCATTTCCGGTCGTTCTAAAAATAGCTATTGTAGACGGTCACTGTTGTTCATCCTTTAAAAAATATTAATGGTGGTGTTCCACAAGGTTCTGTTTTATCCCCCATCGCTTTTTTTATTTTTTCATTAATAACCTCTGTGTTACTTCATCACTTATACTCTCAAAGACCGATGACTCTACCCTTCCTTCATTACTCCTTTCGCTTTGAAACAAAAAAAAACAAAAAAAACAAAAAAATAAATAAAAAACAATCAAACGACAAAAACATTAAATTCATGCTGATAATATGGCCTTGAAGCAATTAATCTCATATCTTTAATTCTTAATCAAGAAATTTTTAAACAGTTTATAAAATATTACAAAATCACTTTTATATTATTAAAAAGTAATTAGTTGTATATTAATATATTATAATTTTTGTATAACCTATTATTAATATGTTATACCGAAAATATAACTTTTTTTTCTTGTTTTTTGTAGTATATTAAAATAAATATATTTTTATTATAACCTATTATTAACAAATTATACTAAAAATATATTTTCTGTTCCTTTATATTATATATTATATTTTTTTAGTATAACCTATTTTATTACTAACAGATTATACCACAAATATTATATTATCTTGTTGCGCTTATAAAGTATATTAATATTAATTTTATATATTTGGTATAACCTATTATTTTCTTATTCTTGTGATTTTTAGTTTTTGGTATAACCTATTATTTTCTTATTTTTAATAATCTTTAGTTTTTGGTATATCCTATTATTTTCTTATTCTTCGTGATCTTTAGCTTTTGGTATATATAACCTGTTCTTATTCTTCGTGATGATCTTTAGTTTTTGGTATAACCTATTATTTTTTTATTCTTGGTGATGATCTTTAGCTTTTGGAATAACCTATTGTTTACTTATTTTTGATGATCTTTTGATATAGCCTATTACTTTCTTATTTTTGGTGATGATCTTATCCTATTATTTTCTTATCTTCAAGATGATCTTGAGCTTTTGGTATAACCTATTATTTCCTTATTCTTGGTGATGATTTTAACCTATTATTTTCTTACTCTTGGTGATGATCTTGAGCTTTTGGTATAACCTATTATTTTCTTATTCTTGGTGATGATCTTAACCTATTATTTTCTTATTCTTGGTGATGATCTTAACATATTTTCTTATTCTAAGTGATATTTTATTCTTGGTATAATGATCTTGAAGTTTTGGTATAACCTATTATTTTCTTATTCATGGTGATGATCTTAACCTATTATTTTCTTATTCATAGTTTCTTGATAATCTTGAGCTTTTGGTATAACCTATTATTCTTTTTATTCTTGGGGGATGGTCTTTAGTTTTTGGTATAACTTATTATTTACCTTTTCTTGGTTTATGATCTTGAGCTTTTGCTATAACCTATTATTTTCTTATTCTTGGTGATGATCTTTAGCTTTTGGTATAACCTATTATATTCTTATTCTTGGTGATGATCTTTAACTATTATTCATTGGTTACAGGATGTGATATTAAGGACCTTTTAACACCTGCTGAAGACCTTTTAAATTCAGAGGAACTCGGCGAATTGACACAAGATCCAACTTTCCAATTTTTATTAAAAGCAGGGTACGAAAAAATTGATGAAATTACTGCTTGAATTTAAATTTTGTATATTATTTTTTTTATAATTTATTAATTAAAATGTCTTTTTAACACTGGTGTTATTTATTATTATTTTTAATATTATTATTATTATTATTATTATTATTATTATTATTATTATCATCATCATCATCATCATCATTATCATTATCATTATCATTATCATTATCATTATCATTATTATTATTATTATTATTATTATTATTATTATTATTATTATTATTGAGAATGTTGATGACGATTTAAATGAGCACAACTCTGAAAACTCGAACTGAAAATCTTACAAGAAAATCTTTAAATTTGCAAGTTTAAAAGAATATCGTAAGGGCTCAAAGCAGCTACTGTGGCTCAATGGTTGAGCGACTTGTGTGGCGAGACAAAGGATTTGAGAATAAAAATGTAGATAATTATTATTCATCTAGCCCTTTTATTAACAATAAATTCAAATTTGTTTAATTTGCATTCTCGAGCAGCCAACGTAAATAAAAATTTCGCTAGTCAATTCGATGCTTGCGATAACTCGAAAACCTGCCTTTCTGAGAAGTTTAATGTGGTAAACAAATGCGCGCGCATGAAATTATACAAGACGAAAACTGTGAAAGCTTGCGGAAATTTAACAGCAAGCAAATACTTTGAGCAGGAACTAAAAACGCTTTTAGGGAGTCTTTCTCTTTATCTTCGTTCATTTCCTTGTAATCTTAATTATATATTTTTAGCGAGAGCGATAAACGTATTTCGGAGTCTTTCTCTTTATGTTCGTTCATTTCCTCGTTATTCTTAATTAAAAAATAAAAATTTTCGAAGACTTATGATTTTTTCCGCTATTCTGTTCAGGGTTGCTACATTGGCTATTTCATGGCCCAATTTCTTAAATTTATGCATTATTGAAAGAAATGTTTCATTCTTTACACAATAATTAAGTGTCAAAATTTACATAAAAATAAGATATTGATAAATACAGAAAATAATGAGCTGCTCAATCCTAAAATGAGGATTAGTCTAACCAAAAAATTAAACCTCAACAAAAATAAGGAAAAAACTCTCCATTCAATTTAAATCAGAATAGCTTTAATTGAAGAATTTCCAAGAATTTAATACTTGGATAGAAGGCTTGTAAGTAAAAGGCTTTATTTAGGTAAAAATAAAACTTAGCTTATGGCCACTAAATATCTACCAGGTAAAGAGTATGTCCCAAACTAAAATCGGGTTTAGGGATATAGAGATAAAAGTGTGTAAGGGTAAAATAGAATAATAAAAATACGTACACGTAGCCTAATTTACGTTGGGCACTGTTTCCTTTTTTATAACAGGAGATAGTTCAGCACCTAAGACTAAAAAATATTATTTAAATTTAAAATAAAGAATACTTTACAGACTCTTCATAATTTCTTCTGAACATGGACCCAACTTTTTATTATCACTGTAATTAGTAAACTATAGCGCTGTCGCCGCGCTACATTGTTTCAAGCCTAGTTTTATAATAATCTGTCCTAAGCAAGCTTCGCTTCAATTTTCAAAAAAACGCATTCGGGTGTTGAGTAACTAAAAATATATCGCGAAAGCAAAGAAAGTCTCCAGAAGCAAACATTTTAAATCCCATAGTTCAATCAAAAATAGTTCATAGCAAAATAGGAAAGTTTTTAATACAGGAATAAAATATTTCTAATAACTAAGTGTCGAAATTTGCATAAAAAAAGATATTTATATATACAGAAAATAATGCGAATATTTTAATTAAATTTTAGAATTAGGAAAAATATGGAGAAATAGGCTTGTATATGACTGTTTCATATATAGTACTTAGTAAATGTGCGTGTGCATTATTCATGTGTTTGGAAGCTGTTTTAAAATGCCCAAGTTGAATTCATCTTATGATACTGACCGCAAATATAGAAGTGAATCCAAAAAAGTTTCTTCAGAAGAACAAGAGGGCAGAGTTTATCTTCAAGTGAAGAATCGCTACGTTAGTCACTGCTCAATATTAAATTTGCAAGTTAAGCTTTGTATTTCAATTACATCAATATTATATATATATATATATATATATATATATTTTTATCTTTATATATATATATATTATATATATATATATATATATATATATATATATATATATATATATATATATATATATATATATATATATATATATATATATGACTATGGAAGTTATATGGATCTGTTAATTTTGTGCTTTATGTAATTTTTTTTCATATATTAGTATATGATATTAACACTAAATTAAAATGATGATAAGAAAGGTACTAAATTTTAAAATATCAAAAATTAAATAAAGTAAGCAATAACGTAAATTTTGCATGAGAAAGAAAATATTTTAAGTGTTAAAACGTGAAAGAATTTAAGGTAGGGAAAAAATAATGTTTCGGGGTAAAATTCTATCCTTATTGATTTTTTTTTTCACCTGAACTAGGAGATCCTAAGCCAAAACCTAACCTCTATGGATCGACGATGGAGTAAACCTATACCTAACCTATATGGATCGACGATGCAGTAACCCTTTACCTAACCTAGAGGATTTACTTTGCTGTAACTTTTTCTCTTGTTTTATTGTTTTTCTAAACAAGATTTTTGCATTTCAGAAAATATTACGGGGTCTTCTCGTTCTCTCGGTAACTGCGAAACGTACGATGCTTAAAAAAGTGTAATTTTATTACATAATTACCTTTTATTATAATTTAAATTTTTTTTATCCTGTTTAACAACATTGAAATTTATTGTTCGTATCATATAATAACAATATATGAAAAAAAATTGAACAAATATAATGGATCCATATAATCAATAACGATATATATATATATATATATATATATATATATATATATATATATATATATATATATATATATATATATATATATATATATATATATATATATATATATATATATATATATATATATATATATATATATATATATATATATATATATATATATATTGATACATTTAGCAGGCACTATACACTTACTTTGGGTTTATGTACGCAGTGGTTACTTCTCTCCTCTTTTTGTATATTCCTTTGTGATGTTGGACACAAGTACTTCTCTCCCAAATCTTATCTGTTGGTGAAGTCGGACACAATTACGATGAATGTTGTAAAGTCAATTTGTCTCCCTTAAATCAAGTCAATGGTTCGGATGAACACCAACAGCATTTGTGAGAAAGACTACTTCAATACCACACACAAGCATGAAAGGCGCCCCACACACTCATGCATACTACCCAGCTGTAATTCTCACAACCACCACTGAGCGAACATTCACACATTAACCTATCAGTTGCACAGTTGATACAGATATTTATGTGTCCTGGAATATTCTCTCCCTTTTTGTTGATACAGTTGATGCAGATGACTTTTTATGTGTCCTGGAATATTCTCTCCCTTTTTGTATTTTCTCCTCTTGTTGATGTGATGACTATATTTCGTTGAGTTCTTATTTTATTATTAATGTTTATTCTTTGTTATTAACTATAATTTGACTATAAAAGTAATTTGACTATAAAAGTAATTTTACTTAACATATAATTCTTAAGAATATATATCAGAGGCTTGCAGTCTCTGTAATAGAAAATAAATAACAATTATACATTGTTTGTTATATCCTAATCCCTATCAATTTAATATTAATTCCCTGAACAAATGCTAGCCATTTGTTGCAAGGTTACCTTCACCATGGACGTATATGAAATATGTACAAGTTGTTGCTCCTCTCTGCAACACACTCTCCCTCTCTTTTGCATTACCTAAAACAGTAACATTCCATCAATCTTATACTTTTCTCTTTTCTGTTTCTCAATCTTTTTATTTCTCTACATAGTTAAACATATTATCACCCCTAACACCTGTTTTAGTCAATATATCCGCTATCTGTTCTTTTGTGCTAATCCACTCAATCTTTCCTATCTCCTCTCTCCATCATTTGTTGAATTGATGCTATGTCTATTCTTAACCGTCTACTCAATACCCCTGTTGTTGACCTTAACGCCCTCTCCAGCGTTTTACTATCCGTCTTTATGTGTATACTAATATCTTTCACACCTGTAATTTCCTCCCATATCCTTTTTATGTAAACGGCATTTTCTGCTGCTTCTCCTAAACTCAAAGCTTCCGCCTCGATAGTTGATTTGGCTACTCTTTTTGCAACCTTCGATTTCCACAATAAAGGACATCTTCTTCCACTATTGTCTACCATACTCAAGATGTAACCAATTTGTGAATTGCCGTTTCCCACGTTATTGAAAGAAGCATCCGCATATACCTCAATCTTTAACTCCTTTCCTAGTTTCTCCAGGTCTATTTTTACTTCTTTGTATTCCATCTTTCTAACCACTTTAATCGCTTTTCTCATGTCAGAGGTATTTCCTTCTTTAAATTTCTTACTAAGCCAACTAACTTCTACTGCTAAATCTTGTATGCTGTGACAACCAGTTTATTCTTCCTATTAAAGCTCTATATTCAGTCATTTCCTCTCCTGTGAGATTTCTCTCTTCTTTAAACCTCTTTCTTTCTGGACATTCTATTCCTTTAACATACCTAATTTGATCCATTTTTATGTGCTCTTCCTCTTGTTGAATATTCACTCCCACATATTTAATAACCTCTTTGTTTCCTCTACTCCCACAGTAATTCTATTCTTTAAACTACTGATTACCTGTTTTTGAAAGTCCTTATCTCCACCGTAACAAAAATCATCTACATGCGAGCACATGATTCCTACCAGTTTATTATTCTTTGTCCAATAAAATACTGTTGGTTCTATTTGACACCTTTTTCCTCCCAATCAGTATTTCTACTATACTATAATACCATGCCTTTGCAGCATCCCTAAGACCATAAACAGTCTTTCGAAGCTTCCATATCCCTTCACTTTTCGCTTCTTTAGGAGGTTTTAAATATACATTTCTCTTAATTTCGTTTCCTTGTAAATAAGCGGTTTTTACATCTAGTGTTTTACACTCCCAGCCCTTGTGATTAATAATGCTCAATGTACCTTTAAAATTTCAGCCGAACACGTAGGTGCATCATTCAATTCATCCACCTTCTGTTCCTCGAAGCCTCTTGCAACCAACCTTGCCATACAAATGTTCTTTCCATCTTTTATTTTTTCTGTTATGATCCACCTTGTTGACACAACTTTTTGCCCTTCTTTTCTCACCTCTTCATATACCTTATTCTCTTTCCAGTTCTCCAGCTCCTTTAATTTGGCAGCCATAACCCTCTCATCATTGATGTTTACCAGTAATATTTCTTCATTTTTCGGTATCTTACTGAAATCCTTATGTTCTCGTAGATCCAACCATGTCCTATCTCCGTTGTTAAGGTTCTCAATATTATAACTATCACTCCATTTACTGCTGTTTGCTTTCCCAGCTCTATTTAAGATTCTGACTTCTATTGATTCGTTTGTTAATCTATTTATCATTCTCCATCTTTCACCTTGTTTGACCTTGGGTATCGCAACCTCAATTCTTTCGTCTCCTTCCTCCTCACTCTCCTCGTCCTCTTCTTCCACCTCGTTATCCTCTCTTCTACTAATTATTAATTCTTCTTCATCTTCGTCTTCTTCTTCCTCTACCGCCTTTTCTTCTTCTTCTTCTTCTTCGAGTTCTTCCTGTTGTTGTCTACTCTCCCCCCCCTCTACAATCTACATGTTTGATTCTGGTTATATGTACTCTCGCCACTTCCCTTAGAGTACCTCCATGTTTCACGATTATCGTCTTCCCATCCATGCCTATTACTTTAGCTGGTCCTCTCCACCTTTTTTCATTTTCTCTCTTATAGTAAACTTTATCTCCCAATTTAGCCTCTTCGATATTGTGTTCTCTTACCCTTTTCAGTAACGCTCTCCTAATTCTTTCCTCAGATTCCTGCTTTATATGTATTTCTCTTGCTTTCCTTAGTGCATACATATTCTTTTCCATCCTTTCACTTTCGTAGCCAGTTTCCATTTCGGTTATGCTCATTTCCCCATTTACATTACTGATTCTGGGATTAATTCCAAAAACCAACTGATTAGGAGAAAAACCTCCCTTCATTGATAGGCAATTCTTTGCAAGGATAGTCCAATACATTGCCATTTCCCAGTCCTTGGTATCTTCCTCCATCAATTTCCTTATTCCGTCTTTCACCAATCCCACCATCTTCTCGCATTTCCCATTACTCCACGGACTCTCTGCAGCCGTGCTCTTGATCTCAATCCCAAAAAATTCTGTTAAAATTTTAACCTCTTCATTTTGGAATTCAAGTCCGTTATCTGAAAATATCTTACTTGGAGCTCCAAAGACACTAATCCACTTAGATAACAGCTTCTTCACTATTTCTTCTGGTTGTTTGTTCTTCATCCATGTCGCTTGTACAAAATTAGTCGCCATATCCACCATAACCATGAATCTTCTTCCTTCTATTTCTCCTAAATTTAAAGCTAGCATCTCATTGAACTTATGTGCCATAGGAAAACCAACTACCGGCCTCGGAGGTGTCTTTTTATGTTTGAGACATACCACACATTTCTCACAAATATTTTTTAATTCTTCTCTTATATTACCTTTATTTTTCTCAAAATTCTCTTCTTTTTTACAACCAGTTTCTATTAACTTCCATAGTTTTCATAACTACCATGGCCAAATTGTAAATGTAGTTTTTTCATTTTTCTTTTACATTCCTCCATATCATTAATCCACTCTTTTTCTATCCACACATCTTCTAATTTCTTTCTTTTTATTAGTGGCATCCTTAAGTGATTTTTAATATCTAATTTACATTTCACCCTTATATTGCCAAGATTTTTTAGTTGAACCTCTCTTCTTTCAACATCCATTATCAATCCCATATTCACCATTGCTTCTCTACCTATTAACCAAGGCACGTCACCTTAAATGACTTCTGTTCTTATCTTTACTCTTCATCTACCAATCATACAAGGTATTTTCAAAACTTTTGTCGCCTCATATTCACTTTCTCCGAATATGAATTTCCTTTCTGACTTCTCTTGTTCTTTATTCATCACCCTTACATCTTCTGCTGATAGTCTCATCACAATCTTTGCTAGTCACAATTCTCCACATACTGATTTATTACAACCAGTATCTAAGATTCCATCTATTTCTTCTAACTCTAAGTTGTCTTCTCTTTCCCCCTCATACTTTGTCCATAATACTCTCTTTTTCTTCAACTTTTTTCTCTTTATTTTTGTTTCTACAATTATTAGGACATTCTCTAGCAAAATGTGTTTTTGCTTGGCATATATAACAAGCATTATTTCTTCTATATCCCTCTCTTTCTTGATAATCTCTCGTTTTCCATTTTTCTCTATTGTTCTCATAAAAGTTTCTCTTCCATCTTCCTTCTGTTTGTATTTTCTCCTCTCCAACCCATTCTTCTTCTTTCTTAATGGTATTTTCTTTATTGGTTTCTTGAAATATTCTTCCAAGTACTCCTTTAACGTTTTCATATCCATACTCTTCTTGACCGCAAGTCCCCAATACAATATGTAACTCCATGTTACTCAATTTGGCTCCATGTAGTAAGTGACTTCCTTTGAGTTCCTCACTCATTTTCCCTCCACCTACTTGTTCACATTCTTTAGACACCCTTTCGTATCTAAGAATATAATCTCTCATGTTTTCCCCGGCACTTTTTTTGATTGAGAAAAACTTTACTGCCTTTTTCATTTTATCCATTTTGCTGTCCTTTTTAAATGCTTCATCTAATTTTTTCAAAATAACTTTAACTCCATCCTCTTTTATAAGTTCCTCTCTCTTTAGCTCCTTCACAGCTTCATAAGCTCTCCCTTCTAGAGACATCCTAATTTCTACCCCTGGATATTTTACTTCTTCTTCTATGATCAGAAGCCAATCTTCTACTCTCTCCTTCCAGTTCTCATAATCTTCACTCTTTCCCATAAATCTAGGACATTCACAACTTCTCTTCTTTCTTCTAGCTTCCACTGTAGTTATATTTGTTTGAGCTATCTTGTCCATCTTACTTAATTCTTATGAGTAATTGAGCGTCGTCAAGATTATCAGAATTGGTAACTACGCTCTGCTACCAATTGATAAATGTAGCAGACACTATACACTTACTTTGGGTTTTTTGTACGCAGTGGTTCCTTATCCCCTCTTTTTGTATATTCCTTTGTGATGTTGGACACAAGTACTTCTCTCCCTTTTTTTTTATATATTGTTGAAGTCGGACACAATTACGATGAATGTTGTAAAGTCAATTTGTCTCCATTCTAAATCAAGTCAATGGTTCGGATGAACACCAACAGCAATTGTGAGAAAGACTACTTCAATACCACACACAAGCATGAAAGGCGCCCCACACACTCATGCATACTACCCAGCTGTAATTCTCACAACCACCACTGAGCGAACATTCACACATTAACCTATCAGTTGCACAGTTGATACAGATGACTTTATTTATGTGTCCTGGAATATTCTCTCTCTTTTTTGTTGATTCAGTTGATGCAGATGACTCTTTGTGTCCTGGAATATTCTCTCCCTTTTTGTATTTTCTCCCCTTGTTGATGTGATGACTATATTTCGTTGAGTTCTTATTTTATTATTAATGTTTATTCTTTGTTATTAACTATAATTTGACTATAAAAGTAATTTGACTATAAAAGTAATTTTACTTAATATATAACTCTTATGAATATATATCAGAGGCTTGCAGTCTCTGTAATAGAAAATAAATAACAATTATACATTGTTTGTTATATCCTAATCCCTATCAATTTAATATTAATTCCCTGAACAAATGCTAGCCATTTGTTGCAAGGTTACCTTCACCATGGACGTATATGAAATATGTACAAGTTGTTGCTCCTCTCTGCAACACACTCTCCCTCTCTTTTGCATTACCTAAAACAGTAACATTCCATCAATCTTATACTTTTCTCTTTTCTGTTTCTCAATCTTTTTATTTCTCTACATAGTTAAACATATTATCACCCCTAACACCTGTTTTAGTCAATATATCCGCTATCTGTTCTTTTGTGCTAATCCACTCAATCTTTCCTATCTCCTCTCTCCATCATTTGTTGAATTGATGCTATGTCTATTCTTAACCGTCTACTCAATACCCCTGTTGTTGACCTTAACGCCCTCTCCAGCGTTTTACTATCCGTCTTTATGTGTATACTAATATCTTTCACACCTGTAATTTCCTCCCATATCCTTTTTATGTAAACGGCATTTTCTGCTGCTTCTCCTAAACTCAAAGCTTCCGCCTCGATAGTTGATTTAGCTTCTTTTTGCAACCTTCGATTTCCACAATAAAGGACATCTTCTTCCACTATTGTCTACCATACTCAAGATGTAACCAATTTGTGAATTGCCGTTTCCCACGTTATTGAAAGAAGCATCCGCATATACCTCAATCTTTAACTCCTTTCCTAGTTTCTCCAGGTCTATTTTTACTTCTTTGTATTCCATCTTTCTAACCACTTTAATCGCTTTTCTCATGTCAGAGGTATTTCCTTCTTTAAATTTCTTACTAAGCCAACTAACTTCTACTGCTAAATCTGGTCTAGTATGCTGCGACAACCAGTTTATTCTTCCTATTAAAGCTCTGTATTCAGTCATTTCCTCTCCTGTGAGATTTCTCTCTTCTTTAAACCTCTTTCTTTCTGGACATTCTATTCCTTTAACATACCTAATTTGATCCATTTTTATGTGCTCTTTCTCTTGTTGAATATTCACTCCCACATATTTAATAACCTCTTTGTTTCCTCTACTCCCACAGTAATTCTATTCTTTAAACTACTGATTACCTGTTTTTGAAAGTCCTTATCTCCACCGTAACAAAAATCATCTACATGCGAGCACATGATTCCTACCAGTTTATTATTCTTTGTCCAATAAAATACTGTTGGTTCTATTTGACACCTTTTTCCTCCCAATTCTTCCAGTATTTCTACTATACTATAATACCATGCCTTTGCAGCATCCCTAAGACCATAAACAGTCTTTCGAAGCTTCCATATCCCTTCACTTTTCGCTTCTTTAGGAGGTTTTAAATATACATTCCTCTTAATTTCGTTTCCTTGTAAATAAGCTGTTTTTACATCTAGTGTTTTACACTCCCAGCCCTTGTGATTAATAATGCTCAATGTCACCTTTAAAACTTCAGCTGAACATGTAGGTGCATCATTCAACTCATCTGTTCCTCGAAGCCTCTTGCAACCAACCTTGCCATACAAATGTTCTTTCCATCTTTTATTTTTTCTGTTATGATCCACCTTGTTGACACAACTTTTTGCCCTTCTTTTCTCACCTCTTCATATACCTTATTCTCTTTCCAGTTCTCCAGCTCCTTTAATTTGGCAGCCATAACCCTCTCATCATTGATGTTTACCAGTAATATTTCTTCATTTTTCGGTATCTTACTGAAATCCTTATGTTCTCGTAGATCCAACCATGTCCTATCTCCGTTGTTAAGGTTCTCAATATTATAACTATCACTCCATTTACTGCTGTTTGCTTTCCCAGCTCTATTTAAGATTCTGACTTCTATTGATTCGTTTGTTAATCTATTTATCATTCTCCATCTTTCACCTTGTTTGACCTTGGGTATCGCAACCTCAATTCTTTCGTCTCCTTCCTCCTCACTCTCCTCGTCCTCTTCTTCCACCTCGTTATCCTCTCTTCTACTAATTATTAATTCTTCTTCATCTTCATCTTCGTCTTCTTCTTCCTCTACCGCCTTTTCTTCTTCTTCTTCTTCTTCGAGTTCTTCCTGTTGTTGTCTACTCTCCCCCCCCTCTACAATCTACATGTTTGATTCTGGTTATATGTACTCTCGCCACTTCCCTTAGAGTACCTCCATGTTTCACGATTATCGTCTTCCCATCCATGCCTATTACTTTAGCTGGTCCTCTCCACCTTTTTTCATTTTCTCTCTTATAGTAAACTTTATCTCCCAATTTAGCCTCTTCTATATTGTGTTCTCTTACCCTTTTCAGTAACGCTCTCCTAATTCTTTCCTCAGATTCCTGCTTTATATGTATTTCTCTTGCTTTCCTTAGTGCATACATATTCTTTTCCATCCTTTCACTTTCGTAGCCAGTTTCCATTTCGGTTATGCTCATTTCCTCATTTACATTACTGATTCTGGGATTAATTCCAAAAACCAACTGATTAGGAGAAAAACCTCCCTTCATTGATAGGCAATTCTTTGCAAGGATAGTCCAATACATTGCCATTTCCCAGTCCTTGGTATCTTCCTCCATCAATTTCCTTATTCCGTCTTTCACCAATCCCACCATCTTCTCGCATTTCCCATTACTCCACGGACTCTCTGCAGCCGTGCTCTTGATCTCAATCCCAAAAAATTCTGTTAAAATTTTAACCTCTTCATTTTGGAATTCAAGTCCGTTATCTGAAAATATCTTACTTGGAGCTCCAAAGACACTAATCCACTTAGATAACAGCTTCTTCACTATTTCTTCTGGTTGTTTGTTCTTCATCCATGTCGCTTGTACAAAATTAGTCGCCATATCCACCATAACCATGAATCTTCTTCCTTCTATTTCTCCTAAATTTAAAGCTAGCATCTCATTGAACTTATGTGCCATAGGAAAACCAACTACCGGCCTCGGAGGTGTCTTTTTATGTTTGAGACATACCACACATTTCTCACAAATATTTTTTAATTCTTCTCTTATATTACCTTTATTTTTCTCAAAATTCTCTTCTTTTTTACAACCAGTTTCTATTAACTTCCATAGTTTTTCATAACTACCATGACCAAATTGTAAATGTAGTTTTTTCATTTTTCTTTTGCATTCCTCCATATCATTAATCCACTCTTTTTCTATCCACACATCTTCTAATTTCTTTCTTTTTATTAGTGGCATCCTTAAGTGATTTTTAATATCTAATTTACATTTCACCCTTATATTGCCAAGATTTTTTAGTTGAACCTCTCTTCTTTCAACATCCATTATCAATCCCATATTCACCATTGCTTCTCTACCTATTAACCAAGGCACGTCACCTTTAATGACTTCTGTTCTTATCTTTACTCTTCAACTACCAATCATACAAGGTATTTTCAAAACTTTTGTCGCCTCATATTCACTTTCTCCAAATATGAATTTCCTTTCTGACTTCTCTTGTTCTTTATTCATCACCCTTACATCTTCTGCTGATAGTCTCATCACGATCTTTGCTAGTCACAATTCTCCACATACTGATTTATTACAACCAGTATCTAAGATTCCATCTATTTCTTCTAACTCTAAGTTGTCTTCTCTTTCCCCCTCATACTTTGTCCATAATACTCTCTTTTTCAACTTTTTTCTCTTTGTTTTTGTTTCTACAATTATTAGGACATTCTCTAGCAAAATGTGTTTTTGCTTGGCATATATAACAAGCATTATTTCTTCTATATCCCTCTTTTTCTTGATAATCTCTCGTTGTTTTCCATTTTTCTCTATTGTTCTCATAAACATTTCTATTCCATCTTCCTTCTCTTTGTAGTTTCTCCTCTCCAACCCATTCTTCTTCTTTCTTAATGGTATTTTCTTTATTGGTTTCTTGAAATATTCTTCCAAGTACTCCTTTAACGTTTTCATATCCATACTCTTCTTGACCGCAAGCCCCCAATACAATATGTAACTCCATGTTACTCAATTTGGCTCCATGTAGTAAGTGACTTCCTTTGAGTTCCTCACTCATTTTCCCTCCACCTACTTGTTCACATTCTTTAGACACCCTTTCGTATCTAAGAATATAATCTCTCATGTTTTCCCCGGCACTTTTTTCGATTGAGAAAAACTTTACTGCCTTTTTCATTTTATCCATTTTGCTGTCCTTTTTAAATGCTTCATCTAATTTTTTCCAAATAACTTTGACTCCATCCTCTTTTATAAGTTCCTCTCTCTTTAGCTCCTTCACAGCTTCATAAGCTCTCCCTTCTAGAGACATCCTAATTTCTACCCCTGGATATTTTACTTCTTCTTCTATGATCAGAAGCCAATCTTCTACTCTCTCCTTCCAGTTCTCATAATCTTCACTCTTTCCCATAAATCTAGGACATTCACAACTTCTCTTCTTTCTTCTAGCTTCCACTGTAGTTATATTTGTTTGAGCTATCTTGTCCATCTTACTTAATTCTTATGAGTAATTGAGCGTCGTCAAGATTATCAGAATTGGTAACTACGCTCTGCTACCAATTGATAAATGTAGCAGACAC
The DNA here is from genome assembly GCA_015478945.1 of Trachelipus rathkii. Classification (NCBI taxonomy): domain Eukaryota; kingdom Metazoa; phylum Arthropoda; class Malacostraca; order Isopoda; family Trachelipodidae; genus Trachelipus; species Trachelipus rathkii. Next base: position 8,264 of record JABUQX010083466.1, on the reverse strand, counting down.
TATACACTTACTTTGGGTTTTTTGTACGCAGTGGTTCCTTATCCCCTCTTTTTGTATATTCCTTTGTGATGTTGGACACAAGTACTTCTCTCCCTTTTTTTTTATATATTGTTGAAGTCGGACACAATTACGATGAATGTTGTAAAGTCAATTTGTCTCCCTTAAATCAAGTCAATGGTTCGGATGAACACCAACAGCATTTGTGAGAAAGACTACTTCAATACCACACACAAGCATGAAAGGCGCCCCACACACTCATGCATACTACCCAGCTGTAATTCTCACAACCACCACTGAGCGAACATTCACACATTAACCTATCAGTTGCACAGTTGATACAGATGACTTTATTTATGTGTCCTGGAATATTCTCTCCCTTTTTGTTGATACAGTTGATGCAGATGACTTTTTATGTGTCCTGGAATATTCTCTCCCTTTTTGTATTTTCTCCCCTTGTTGATGTGATGACTATATTTCGTTGAGTTCTTATTTTATTATTAATGTTTATTCTTTGTTATTAACTATAATTTGACTATAAAAGTAATTTGACTATAAAAGTAATTTTACTTAACATATAATTCTTAAGAATATATATCAGAGGCTTGCAGTCTCTGTAATAGAAAATAAATAACAATTATACATTGTTTGTTATATCTTAATCCCTATCAACTTAATATTAATTCCCTATATATATATATATATATATATATATATATATATATATATATATATATATATATATATATATATATATATATATATATATATATATATATATATATATATATGTATATATATATATATAGATGGACCGAATATTCGTATTCGTATTCGCGAATATTCGCCTATTTTTATTATTCGTATTCATATACATACAAATATTTTTTTTATATAATATCGCAAAAATCAGTTGCCACATAGGATATTTATTATCCTCAGTTAAATCTTTCTTTTTAGACAGTTTGTTTACTGCTATAGTGTGGTGAAGATTATCGGGAAATTCTTTTGCGTACTTTTCAAACTTGAATAATTATAATAATTATAGATTTATAATGGCAAATACATCTAGTTTGGTCTGGGGTTATTTCGATGTCATCCAATGATAAGGTTAAGTACAAACTTTGTAGCATGAATTATTCCCGAAAAGGGAGAATTACATCAAGCCTCAGAAATCATCTAAAATTAAACATATTGAAGAGTTCAAACGAATGTCTGATAAAGAAGGATTAAAAAAAGAAAACCGAAAGTGGAAGGCATCACCAAAGCCTCTTGTAAAAGCAAAGCAAGCAACTCTCGAAATGTGCTTCGAGAAAAACAAAATAAGGAATGTCAACGATGTAAAAACTATAAGAGTAGATACCAAAATAGCCGATATGATTGTATAAGACGACCTTCCATTTTAACATGTTGAAGATCTTGGTTTTGTTCGTCGAATGAAAGAAGTGGAGCCACGCTTACCATTACGTAAAAAAAAAAATATTATAGGGACATTATATGTGAAAAATGTATGATAATGTTATGAGAAAAATAAACAGTTTAGTAACAAATATTAAAGAAACAACCAAACTCTCTTTTACCACAGATGAATGGTCTGATACCCATTCTGGAGTTTCACTGCAGTCTTTACTGTTCCATGGTATTGACGAAAATTTTAAACTTCAAAGTTTCGTTTTCAGTGCCGAACGGCTGAGTGAGCGTCACACAAGAGAGTGTTTGAGTGAAATTTTTGATCATATGCTAGCAACATGGAATTTGTGTTCTTCTGACGTTCACTGCTTAATGAGGGACGCTGGAGCGAACAAAAAAAAAGTGATATTTCTTTCCGACATTAAAAATATAGACTGTGTCAGTCATCAACTGCATCTAATTGTTAAAAATGGCCTAGATTCCCAAAAGCCAGTCACAGGTCTCATATCAAAGTGTAGGTCAGTTGGCAGTCATTTTTTACCATTCGATGGCGCAAAATGAGATTTCTGTATTGCACGATGTTGGAACCCACTGGCGAACAGTACTCTCCAAATGATGATAAAAATGAGAGATTTAAATGAGTTTCTGTTTGTACGTTAGTTCAACCAACAAAGTCGAATCTATGACATCCTCAGAAAATGATTTGCTAGCAAAAAACATTATTGCTGAAACCTTTTGAAAATAGCACAAATAAGATAAGTGGTATATCTTCATCCCTATATCTGATGTTATTCCCGTGATAGCAACTCTAAGGAAAATACTTTCATCACATGAAGAGCAGAGAGTATTGAAAATAAAAGAAACTCTTGCAAGAGATTGCAAAGAGGTTTGGTGTTGTGGAAAATAACGATTTATATGCCACAGCTAGATATAAAACAAAACTTTTACCCATCAAACTCTGATAGAAAAAATAATAGTGTCGATTGACAAAAATGTGGAGATATTCAAAGTACTAAATCTAAAACTGATGAAACCTTACCTAAGAAAAATAAGCCTTCAACTTCCACAAGCATAACTTTATCACGGGCGTAGGGTCAAGCAGAGAACCGCACAAGGTGAAATAAACTCAGTAAACCGTGGCATGTCCTGCCTTGGTGGGTGCTTATATTCACCACAGGAAGATTTGTCACGTTCTTTTGCTCATCTTGGCGTAGTGGTAAAGCACATACGCGTTTTCCTACTAGAGCCCGGCTTCAATCCTAGGAGGGTGAATTACTCAGTAGGTGCATTTTTATCAATACTTATTTATACTGCGGTGTTAGAAGGGAGAGTGCAGTTTTTCTTATCAAAACAATATAATCTCCCGGTTTACTGAATGTATTTCACCTTGTGCGGTGCTCTGCTTTACCCTACACCTGAGTGTGAGCGGGAAGGGCGTGACATGTCCTGTCTTGGTGGGTGCTTATATTCACCACAGGAAGATTTGTCGCATTCTTCTTTAGCTCATCGTGGCGTAGTGGTCAATCACATACGAGTTTACCTGCTAGATCCCGGGTTCAGTCCCAGCAGGGTGAATTACTCAATAGGGATATTTTTATCAATACTTATTGATACTGTGGTGTGAGAAGGGGAGTGCAGTTTATATTATCAATACAATATAATCCCCCGGTTTACTGAGTGCATTATACCTTGTGTGATGCTCTGCTTGACCCTACGCCCGAGTGTGAGCGGGAAGGGCGCGGCATGTCTTTTCTTGGTGGGTGCTTATATTCACCACAGGAAGATTTGTCGCGTTCTTCTTTTTCTCATCGTGGCGTGGTGGTAAAGCACATACGCGTTTACCTACTAGAGCCCGGG
>JABUQX010083465.1:20000-37500 GCA_015478945.1 Trachelipus rathkii | reverse complement strand
TATAGTATATAACGTAGTATATCATATATATAATCACCTAATATACTTATATATATACTAATATATATATATATACTATATATATAATATATATATATTATATTATACATATCAGTATAGTATATATCATAATCATATATACGCCTATATATATATTATAACTATAATATATAATATATATACATATATCATATATATATATATATATATTATATATATATAATATATATATTATTATGTTTAGGTTTTGTCTAAGGTAGTTGTTAGTGTTTGGCGCTTGTACAATTATATTTCTTAGTTCCAGTATTGATATGTTATGCTTTTATTGATGTTAAAACTTATGTTACGTTAGCATATAAAACCTTTATTTGCGGCGATCCCAGTATAAATAACTTGCGTACTCATATGTTATGTTCCTTCATATCTATAGTGATGTACTCGGACAATATGACATGAATCAACTTAGATCAACCAGATCAACTAGTTCCTTGAAGTGCGAAGGCCAGTGGTGCTGTGGAATTGCGAAGGAGCGAGGAAGAATGCGGGTCGGGTGACTTTCTGATTTAATAGATTTATTGGCTGTTTACTGCTTTAAAATCAGTAGACTATTACACTTTACTATACCATGATATTTATATTCTCAAGAGCTTATTTTATGTTATGTTTGGATAAAAACTTATGTTTGCACATATAATTGGTGGCGAATTATCTCCTATAGGTGATAGGTAAGGCTTATGTATGAATGGTTTTGTTAAATTATTACTATATTAATTGTAAAAAAAAACTTTGTTACGATAGTACATTATATTCTTGGTCAGTATGATAATTAGGAGCAGGATTATGATAAATTTATGTTAAATATCACCGTGGTAATGGTAATTACATTTATTATGTAGAGATATCTTGAAAAAAAAAGTTGGAATAGTGTTACTTTGTAGGCGCTGCGTCAGTTACTTTACTGTGTTAAGTATGGCACTTTTCTTGTTGATAGTAGTTTATTCACGTTCGTAAGGTAGTCTTAGGTTTTCGTTGTAATTATATTCTTAGTTCAGGTTATGCTATGTTAGCTTTTATTAAAGTGAAAACTTTGTTACGCTAGCAAATATTCTTTGGTTTAGTTATAAAGAATTATTTATGCTATGTTTAAAATGAAAATGATACTCGAAATGTGACCTGAAACAATAGATTATTAGATCAATAGATCGATGGAAGGGTGGGAGGAGGGGTGGGAAGGGCGAAGGGTTTGATTTACTGATTTACTGATTTATTGATTTTAGGATCAGAAACTATTCACTTTACTATCTATTTTAGTCAAGAACTTATTTATTATGTGTGTTACAATAAAACATTGTTATGTTTGCAATTATCCGTTGGGAATTATGATAGTTAGGTAAGGTATGATAAATATTTGTTAAATATTACTATATTAATGTAAAAACGTTGTTACGCTAGAATATATTTGTTGGTCTGTATGATAATTAGAGAAGATTATGTTAAATTTTTGTTAACTATTACCATGTTAAGTAAATTAACATTGATATGTTTAGAGATATGCTTGACCAAAGTGTGAATAGGGTACGTTTTTGTATGCTGGTTATAGTACTTTACTGTGTGCTAAGTATAGAACTTTGTTTAATGTAGGCATTATTACTTGCTTAAGGTGTGTTACGGTTTCGTTGTGCATATATTCTTAGTCAAATGATGCTATGTAAGCTTTATAATGTGGAAAAGCTTTGTTACTAGCATTTATGCGTTGATCAGTATGATAATTAGACAAGGTTATGATAAATTTTTTGTGAAATACAACCATACTTATGTAAAATAACATTGCTATGTTAGAGATATGCTTGACAAAGTGAGAATAGTTTACTTTTTTGTATGCTAATTAGTACGATTAATGTTGCAAGTGTGGAACTTTGTTAATGTTAACAGTTTATTCGTGCTTAAGGGATGTTAGGTTTGTCGTTGTGCATTATATTCTTAGTTCAGGTGATGCTATGTTAGCTTTAATAATGTGAAAACTTTGCTACCTTAGCATATATATCCATTGGTCAGTGTATAAAGAACTTGATTTTATGTAATGTTTATCCAAAATGATACTCGAAAAATGTGAACATGAAACAATAGAAAAAATCAATAGATCAAAAGATCATAGGATGGTAGGATGAGGGGCTGAAGGGAGGTTAGGGTGGTTTGATTTACTGATTTACTGATTTACTGATTTGCTGCTTTAGGATGTGTAATAAACACAAATTTTTTACGTTATAAACATAAAGAGCATTATTTTTTTTTAGTAAAAACAAAATGTATAAAGCAAACAAAACAAAATAAATAAAAGTTTTTGTGTTATGTTATACAAAATATGACTTGAATCAATAGATCAATAGATCAATAGATAATGGATGGGCAGGAGGGTGGTGGGGAAGGCTGTTGATTACTGTTTTATTGATTTACTGCTTTGGGGTATGTAAAACATAACAATTTTAGTAAAAAATATGACTTGAATCAATAGATCAATAGATCAATAGATCAATAGATCAATAGATCAATAGATCAATAGATCAATAGATCATGGATAAGCAGGAGGGTGTTGGGGAAGGCTGTTTGATTTACTGATTGACTGTTTTAGGGTAGGTAAACCCAAACAATTTTATTAAAAATTGTGACTTGAATCAATAGATCCTTAGATCAATAGATCAATAGATAATGGATGTGCAGGAGGGTGGTGGGGAGGGCTGTCTGATTTACTGATTTACTGTTTTAGGGTATGTAAAACAAAACAATTATGGTAAAAATATGACTTGAATCAATAGATCAATAGATCAATAAATCATGGATGGGCAGGAGGGTGGTGGGGAGGGCAATTTGATTTACTGGTTTACTGATTAACTGCTTTAGGGTATGTTAAACATAACAATTGTTGGTAAAAAATATGCCTTCGAATCAATAGATCAATAGATCAATGAGATCAATAGATCAAGGGGTGATAGGGAGGGCAGTTTGATTTACTGATTTACTGCTTTACGGTATGTAAAACATAACAATTTAGTAAAAAATATGACTTGAATCAATAGATCAATAGATCAATAGATCATGGATGGGTAGGAGGGTGGTGGGGAGGGCTGTTTGATTTACTGATTTACTGCTTTAGGGTATGTAAAAAACGTAATTTTTTTAATTTAATTTAATATAATTTATTTATTTTTTTCAACTTTTTAATTTTTTTTATTTTTTTTTATTTTTTTAATTTTTTTTAATTTTATTTAAATTTCTTTTTTAATTTTTTTTTATTTATTTATTTATTTTAATTTTATTTTTTTTATTTTTATTTTCCTTGAAGGTTCTGAAACCATCATATTCGAGATCTACAGACCCGATAACATATATAAGGACACCAACATTGTTGTTATACGAATGTTTATTAACTCGGCACCGCACTGGCTCCAGCACCAGTGCCGCTGTCAACTCCCGCTCCTCTGACTCAGACTCCTTCTCCGACTCTTTCCTTCTCTGACTTCGAATCCGTCTCCTTTCTCCACTTCTTTTATGCATTATGTTCATTCTACGGAAGGGACCCCCCTGCACCTAGTACTCACGCTATGCTCCCCTTAGATCATTCAGGTACGGGGGGGGGGGTCTCAGACTTCCTTTACGACCTTTGAAACCATTCATATTCGAGATCGGTATGGGTCCAATAACTATATACGAGAACTAAACTATGGTATTATTACACAAATAGTTTAACTCGGCACAGCGCGGAGCCATGGTAACGAGTGCCCGGCTCCGATCTGGAATCCGAAATCCGAACCCATAGTCCGGCCGCACTAGGTTGAGCGAATCCTTTTCGCCAATACTTTTTCAACGCCTTCTACGACTCATTTTATGTTTTTTGAAGGGGGGAAGCGTTCCCCTTCGGCGGAGCACGGGGACGTACCTCGTCTCACGAACAAAGCTTACCGTCCACCACACATACTAGCGTGCCTTACAAAAATCAATTTTAAACCCATACGATAAATTGCGCTAAACCTGGTAGATATATATACTCATAGATAAAGGTGAATAACTAATAATTTTTCAATTTCAATTTTACCACATAACACTTTATTCAGGATAAGAAAATAATTACCGACATTATTTACATTATTACAATATATTTAACAACACATTATAGAAATTTAATGATAATAACATTAAAATAATTTCGCTAGTATCTGAAAAGGGCTCTAATTGCAACACCTCGTAATGAGGCTCACCTCAGGTGGTCGTGTCCTTTTTGAGCCCGAAATATAATGAATAACAATAAGTATAAAATGATAACTGTAAACAATAATAATAATAATAAATAATAATTCAATCATTATAATAATAATATAATAATAATAATAATAAATAATATAATAAAATAATAATAATAATAATAATGATAATACTAATGATAATAATGAATAAATAATAATAATAATAATAATAATAATAATTAAATAATAATAATAAGTAATAATAAATGAATAATCAATAATGTATAATAAACACTAATATAATAATTAATAGGGTACTAATAATCAATCGAACATCAATAATAATAATAATTAATGAATAATATAATAATACATAATAATAATAATTTAATAATAATACATAATCAATCATAACTAATCGAATAATAATAATATATAATAATAATAATATAATAACAAAAATAATAATACATAATAACAATAATAAATAATAATAATTAATAATTAATAATATAATAATAATAATATAATAATAATAATAATATTAATAATAACTTAATAATTAATAATAATGATAATAATATAAATAATAATGCAATAACAATAATATTGATAATAACAGTAATAGGTTATTAATAAAAACAGATAAAATAGTAATATTTCACAATTTCACCAATCTGATACGACCAGTAATAATAATAATAATAATAATAATAATAATAATAATTTATAAAAATAAAAAGTAATAGATAATATTAATATAACACTAACATAATACATCAATTCCTAATCATTATAGAGAATAAGAATAAAAAATAATTTATAAATAATAATAATATAATTAATAAGACGTTATAATAACAATAATAAATATAATAATATAGTAAAAATAATTAATATATAATAATATAGAACGAATAATAATAATAATACTAATACATAATAATAATAATAATAATAAATAATAATAATAATAAAATAATCAAATAGTTAATAATAACATGAACAAGTATTTGAGAAGCCAACATATCTTTTATGAGTCCATCCAGAATAAAATAGTAACAATAAAAATATCAATAATAATAATGAAAAAATACTGGTATAGCAGTTAATCAAAAACGAAAAATTATAAAAATATAAAGTAATAATAATAACAATAAATGAATAATATTAATAAAATATAAATAAGTAATAAAGATAATAATTACATAATATAATAAATAATAATAATAATAACATAAAATAATAACAATATAATAATTAATTATAATATAATTAATAATAATAATAATAATAATAATAATAAATAATATTAATTCATATATACTATAAGTGAGCGGTGAATAGATAATTATAATTAATATATTAAACCAAATAATAGTTAATATTTTATAGTATTTATATATATATTTTTAGTTTACTTGTAAATGACAATATAGTAATAGTATTAGTACTTATTTATGTAGCTTTTTTGAGTTTACTTGTAAATGAAATAAGAGAATTTTCATTTTTTAAATTCTTGCGTGTATACTCGTTACAGACTTGAGCGGATCTATAACTAACTGCTTGTCTTACTTTTTCTAACCTATAGAAAGGAGGATTTACGTGAGCACTATTTCTTAGATTTATATCTCTTTGAATTTGGTTATTATGAAAGTTAGATATTAGGAAGTTACATGCTTTATTTTGTAGTATCTTGTGTTGTTCCTTTAATAGAGATAACTTCAATAGGTCTTCAAATTGTAATATTTTAAGTTTTTTTAAATAAAGGAGTGCTGTATGCTCATAGAAGTTTTTTATGGGGACTCTTAACGCTGATGAATGCGTTTTTGCATCAAATAATCCAATTGATAGCTGATTGCTAGCTATTCCATTTAGACTGGAGACAATATATAGATCTCTGTGGATGTTACATTTGTGCATAGTTATCTTCTTCAAATATATATAAAGGACATGAATTTTATCAATTGACTAGTATATGCATATAGTTTCGCTAGTTGCCACTAGCTGGTTGAATATGTTCTTAATGTCATTTTTTCATCTAACGCTAACCCAAGTATTTTAGCATTTGTGACTCTTTTTAAGTCAACTCCTTTAATTTTATGTTGAAATTATCAGCTATAGTTTTATTGCTTATTATGATGTTATCGACGGCTTGTGCTGAAACGTTTTAGGAAAGTTTATAGATCCTATTCATGTTGTGATCTGTATAAGAGTCTGCTGCTTTTAGTGATGATGTGTACGCCGGATCCTTTTACCCATTTATTAATATTGAATTCATCGCAAATGGAACCCACGTGAAAACAGGTCGTGTGAATTAAATACCATCAATTTGCTATTACCAATGTAGAATAATAATGGGCCAAAATAGATCCTTGTGGAACACCGCAAGTTGTTTTTAGTGGTTCAGGCATGTTTCACTTATTTTCACATACTGAGATCTTTCACTTAGATATGTTTTAAACCATTGTAGTGTTTGTGTTTCCCTTTATTCATCTTTCATTTTGTTAAGTAGTATTATCATGATTCTTTGTATCAAAAGCTTTTGTCAAGATCCAATAATATAAGTGCAGTTGAATTTTTATTTTCTATATTTTCATATATTTTTTCAGTCAAACAAACAAGGGCTTCAGTTGTTGATCTGTTCTTTCTAAAACCAAATTGAAAGTAGTTGATAATATTATTCATATTAAGATAATTTATTATTCGATTTAATACTAGTTTTTCGTGTATTTTGCTAATTGTATGTGTAATTGAAATCGGTCTATAGTTTGCAGGATCAGTTTTATCACCCTTTTTATGTGCAGGAGTGAGACGTGAGACTTTTAAGATTTCTGGAAAAATTCCATTGTTAAATGAGATGTTAAAGAGATCTTTTAGGGGCGAGGCAATTATGTCAGCTATGATTTTGTAAATGTGGTTGGGAATGGTACACAGAAAAAAAATTTCTATCAACTTGATATAAATTTTCCAATCACCCCCGGTTCCTCTCCGGAGCGAAAATTTTACATCAATTTTCAATCAAAGCATTTCAATCAAAGTTTTATATCATTAAGATATAATTTTTTATATCAACATAATATAATATTTTATATCTTTGACACCATTATTAATTAGCTTAAAACAATTTCAAATTCTTATGAAAACTAAATGCAATAGTTAATATGCTTTACTTCGTCATTATTTACTAATATGGCAAAGTAAAACTCATTACCTACATATATCTATATATAGATATATGTAGGTAATGAGTTTTACTTTGCCATTAGTAAATAATGACAAAGTAAAACATATTACCTATTGTATTTAGTTTTCATAAGAATTTGAAATTGTTTTAAGCTAATTAATAATGGTGGCAAAGATATAAAATATTATATTTTCATGATACATACTTACAACGAAAATGAAAAAAGAAAATAATACAACCTCTCGTATTTAATGTTATAAAAACATTGTAAATATTTTAAGTATTGATGGGCCAGAACTGAATATTTGGCCAATACCAATACTCTCATTGATGCTACTGCCAATACTGGAATTTCAGCAAATAACAATACTTCCTATTAATTTGTTATATTGTAATTTTTTTAGGTATGAAAAAGACCACCTATTACTTATATTTTATAAACCTCTCGAATGGAAGTTTCAAGAGCATTAACATATTGTTACTTTGCCCTTTTTTTTAACAATTTTTATAACTGAACAATATTGACACATTTTGACTAATACCAATACCTTTGCTAAATGCCAATACCCTTTGGGAGGCATACATATACTTTGGCACATCCCTAATTTTAAGGCAATAATATTTGAAAATATTGACAATATGATATAATGTTAATTAAGAAAATTTCTAAAGTGAATAAAATCACAGAATAAAAGGATTTTATCATTAAATAATTTGCATAAAATTTGTTGCACATATTTAGCCTAACACTAGCAAAGAAATGAAAATTGTGAATTGACAAATAAACAATACGGTATCAATCTTTATATAGTTTTTAAAAGGGAATGACAATGCTACCAGATATAGAATAGAACAATAAATATTAAAAAAAGGCACATATTGCAATTTTTTTTTTTTTTTTTTTTTTTGATGGGGGGGAATTCTTGATAGACTAGAGATATATGCTTTACGGAACAAACATAATAAGCGTCATTTCTTTTAACAATGAGATATTGTATAATGATGTTTATACATATATAATACACCTTTTATTTTAAATAATCAGCAACATACCTTATTTACGAAATACTCATTTAAACATTAAAAATACAAATGTAAAAATTAGAAAAAAAGGTTAATAAAAACTATGTTATTCCTTGCAAATAACTTTATTTGAAATATATATATGAAAGTTTTCAGTTAAACATGGTGGATCATAGATCGTTCCTGGAAGTTCTCCATGACTCTCCGTGTCATCTCAGGGTGAATTCCGTCGATTTCCTCTTGGATCCTTTCCTTCAATTCCTCAAGAGTTCGACGACGATGTTGGAAAACCTTTTCCTTTTGGAATTTCCAAAGAAAGAAGTCAAGTCCTTTGATCTCTTAAAGGGGAGACCTGGGGGGGCCAGATTTAAGCTCTTGTTACTTTTTCCTTTTGAGATGCCAAATTGAAAAGGTTTCCAACATCGTCCCTGAATTCTTGAAGATTTGAAGGAAAGGATCCAAAAGTAAATCAACACAATTCCACTAGAGTCATGGAGAACTTCCGGGTACGACCCCATCAATGTATTGCCAACAACGGCGACCATTTGTCTGATACAATTTTTAAAACCCATTATAACAAAACTCTTTGTTTTTCTAGATATTTGGGCTCTATTTTTATATCCATTCAAAATGTGGGAGATCTATATACGCCCAACCCTTTATTTAACAAAAATTATCTTTCTTTACAGACTAAAATGAAAAAATTGCTTGAAATTTAAAATATAGGAAACCCATATATCTGTTAAATATATAAATATATATATATATATATATATATATATATATATATATATATATATATATATATATATATATATATATATATATATATATATATATATATATATATATATATATATATATATATATATATATATATAAATAATAATAATAATAATAACATAAAACAACTTTTAAATTTATATGTCAAACCAGAGCTTACTAACTTTGGCTTGCGCCATATTAAATTTGGGATTATTAATCCCAAATATTATATATATCAATAACTTAAATGTACAATCAATTTCCTTAGGTACATCAATATTAAAGATGTAAAATGATGATAACCACAAATATGTAGCATTTAAGGGAGATATTTTATTTAAGTAGATGTTGCCATCGATGTAAAGGGAAACATTTCCTCCACTGTAGACTAATGCTGGAGCTCCTTTATTGATTCAGTAAAAATATATATGGTCAATTTTCAGAAGCAGAGCATCAGGAGATTTTATATATATATATATATATATATATATATATATATATATATATATATATATATATATATATATATATATATATATATAATATTTTTTTTTTATATATATATATATTTTTTTTTCTTTCTTTCTTTATCTACCTTTTTTTCCAAGATTGGGAGTAAGGTGCGCCAAAAGCATCGAATTTGATCCACACATCCTCTACCACTCCTAAACGCACTTTGTTCTTCACCAATCAGTCCTTCAGTCACTCGACGCACTCTTTCGATCAAAATACCAGCATATATCTTCCCTACAATACTCAATAAACTAATTCCCCTATAATTTCGCGTACAGTTCCTTATCTCCTTACCCTTATATATAGTGTCATTTACTGCCCTCCTCCAATCCCTTGGAACTATACCCTCCATAAACGTTTTATTACACAACCTCCAAATCTAATCAATCATCATCTCGCCTCCGTTCTTGATCATTTCACCAGTAATTTCATCTATACCTGCAGATTTACCATTTTTCAAATTTCTCACTCTGCCCATTACCTCCTCCTTGCTAATAACCTCATCCCCAAAATACCTATTCCTTCTTGCACCATCAAACCCACACACATTCACTATCACCTCTTCACTACTGCCAATATTATGTAGATTTTCGAAGTGTTCTTTCCACACTCCCCTCACATCCATTTCATCAGTTACAAAAACACCATCCCTATTCATTATTCTAATATATATATATATATATATATATATATATATATATATATATATATATATATATATATATATATGTTATTATTATATTATATGTATTATTATATATATATTATTATTATGTTTTTATATATATATCTGCCACCATTACTATTATTACTACATATTGCTATTATTGTTGTTATGTTGGAGTTATATGGTTATTGCTACATATATTATGTTAAAGAATATATATATATATATATACATATATATATTATATGTTATTATTGTTATTATTATATATTATTTTTCTGTTATATATATTATATTTATGTGGATGATTTATATATAATATATATTATATGTAATATATATATATAAGAAAGAAAGTAGTTATATATATATATATTATTACATATACATTATATTATTATATTATTACATTATTTATAATCCTTATTGCTGGTTATATATATACATATACTATTATTATTACATATATATATATATAGCAGCATATATATATATATAAGGTTGTTATGTATAAGTATATATATATATATAATCAAACAAACTTTTTTTTATCGTCCGTAAGATGGGGTTGATGCGTACTCGGAAACAATAGTTGGAGTACCTACCATTTCATCAATAAGGGCTCAAAGCCCCTATTGGTCACTGGTGGATAATTGGCCAGGAAGGGATCGGGTTGGAGTTTAACAGATGGTGAATTCCGCCATTGTTTATAGCATTTGTCTTTTTATTTTTACTAATGAAGATTCTCCTAGTATACATCAGCTCCGTAATAAATAAACACAAATGATGAATATAAACATATATTCCGGAAGCGTAACCGTAAGCATAATACCTTACTACTTGAAACTCCACCCGTAGGGTGGGCCATGGGTGTGGAATCGGAAAAGCCCCCCCGAAACTCCGCGTCCATTCCCTAAGATTATACAACCAAGTGCATGAAAGCCTCCTCAGAAGTTAGGCAAGGTTCGGGTCCTCAACAATTGGCGGTCCGGAGAAAAGCAAGAATAACCGGTTTTTGACCTGTACCCTCATCCATAGAGGAAAGAAGGCAAGATGAGCGTGTGATGCACACAGAGACAACAGCTCGATAGCCAGCATGATTCAGGAGGAGATTGGGAAGACTCTCAGAAAAGAGATCAGGAGAACGTAGGGTAGTACGTACAAAAAAAGGAGAAGGGACAAACTGGAGAACGGACGGGTAAGATGAACGGGATAAATAAATAATAAAAATGAAAATAAGAACCACATGAAGAAAAATAAAGAATAAGTACACACACACACACAATAATAATAATAATAATAATAATAATAATAATAATAATAATAATAATAATAATAATAATAATAATAATAATAATAATAATAATAATAATAATAATACCTTAATTTTTTTTTTTTTAGAGTGGATGTACAGGGATCTCCACAGCACACAAGAATGCTGCTAGACCGTGTTAGCAAGCTAACGACAGGGGAAATCCCAAACGAAACGAAAGAGGAACAAGGCTGAGATGGTTAGATCTTACACAAGATGTTCAGCTCCAATAGGAAGGCAAAAATGCGATCACTACGAAAATGAGATGATTCGGATAAGATGTGCTGAAGGCGATGCTGAAGAGGTATAGTTAGCATGTCAGGAAAGAACTTGCTTCTAAGGGTTGAGATGGCAACGCAATCCACAAAGAGATGAACGACTGTGAGAGAACTGGAGGAGCAAAATGGGCAGATCGGGGGTTCTCCCCGCGACATAAGAAATCCATGGGTGAGATTTGTATGACCCAGACGCAATCGAGCAAGGACCATCTCCAGGAGGCAACTCCTCCTACTTGATGAAGACCACCGGCCAAGGACGGGTTTGACATTCCGAAGCTTGGCACCACGAGCATCCTCCGCCCAACACGACTGCTAGCCAGAGAGGAAGCCCCGACGCAAAGAGATGGAGAAATCTGTAGCAGGGAAATGGCCCAGGCGCACCGCACAGCAGG
Organism: Trachelipus rathkii; assembly: GCA_015478945.1. NCBI lineage: Eukaryota > Metazoa > Arthropoda > Malacostraca > Isopoda > Trachelipodidae > Trachelipus > Trachelipus rathkii. Next base: position 25,125 of record JABUQX010083465.1, on the reverse strand, counting down.
AGGACGGTATTGGGCACACGACATCCCGTGTGCGGCTGTCCTTTTGGCTTCCCCATCGGCCTGTTCGTTACCAGGAACACCCACTTGGGAGGGAACCCAACAGAACTCAATGTTGTGGTTCTGCGCAGGTAACAAGCAGAGGGACTGTTGAATGGTACAGACCAAAGAGTTACGGGTTGACCGGTCAAGCAACGACTGGAGAGCGCTCCGAGAATCTGAAAAGATGGTATAGTTACCCCCGCGGGCCAAGGTACTGATCCTGTTCACCGCCATGGAAATTGCTATCAGTTCAGCTGAAAAAACAGACAAATATGGTGGTTTGGTGTGGGAGACAGTGATGTCCGGAAACAACTGAAGCTCCCACCCCTTCCTCCGTCTTGGAACTATCGGTGTAAACCACCATAGAGTCGCTATGGACCTCCGCGTGAGACACAAAAGAATCCCTCAACTGCACCGGGTATGCCTCCGACTTACACAAAGACTGGATCCCACTGCAGAGAGCAGGAGGCGGATAAACCCACTGTGAATGGGTAGAGGTAAAATAATATTGCAGGAAGGTAAAATAATATTGAGGAAGGTCGAGGAAAGCGAAGATGGAAGTAACAACCCCAGTAAACGGCCAATAATTTTTGGTTGTGACGGACGAGCTCTAATATAGGTGTCAAGGCCGACGAAGTAGGAACCTGAAGACGGATGAACAGCGAGCACATGAGCTGCTCCCTCCGCAGGGATAGGGGCATCACCCCAGCCTCTACCTCCAGGCTCTCCCTCGGAAATACAAATAATAATAATAATAATAATAATAATAATAATAATAATAATAATAATAATAATAATAATAATAATAATAATAATAATAATAATAATAATAATAATAATAATAATAATAATAATAATAATACCTCATTATCTACAATCCATTTAGCATCTTCTGCAAGTAATATGGCCACATGAGCTGCAAGTTTCGCCAAACGACTTTCTTGGCTATTTTCAAGAGATACAATTTCTGTATGTTTATTTATATTTATATAATAAAGAGAGTATATATATATATATATACATACATATTTATATATTGCCTTGCTATGATATTATTATTATATTGTTGTTATTAGTTGTTGTTTATTTTCAAGAGATACAATTTCTGTATATATATATATATATAAAGCATCTACCTCCTTTACCCAAATTGGGAGTGAGGTGTGCAACACACACACCGGAAACAGAAAAGCAGTAGATGAACATGACGCAAGTCTAAAGGAAAGCCTCTCCCTACCGTCCCCTTATACCCTTAAGTTTGAGGTCAGCTCATCACAATAAAAAAAATCTAAGCAAGGGCTTCACAAGACTGCGACTGACTCTCACTGTGGTATCCCGTCAATTTAATGTTAATTCCTTGGGCCAGGAGTCCCACAATCACACCCCCTCACAAAACCCAGCTATTCACTCCTATTATGCACTTTTTTTTGCCACCTCTGTCAAACTCACCACTGATTCAATACACCTTTTCTTCGGTCTCCCAACTGGTCGATTCCCAGCACACTTACCACTATACATCCTCTTAACCAACCGACTATCATCCATCTTTTTCGTATGTCCAAACCATCTTAATAATATACTCTCGTTTATTCTGTCAATTACGCCCTTCTTCACACCACACAACTCCCCAAAACGTTCAATCATCATTTTATCAATTCTTCTCACACCCCTAAGACTGTTCATCTGAACAGACTGCCCCTTTATATCTATTTTACACCAAAGTTTCACTACCATATATTAACATCGGTAACAACATATACCCTCATATAAAACCCTAGCGAAGACTTACTCCATTTGAATTTACCAAGGATCAAATTAGCTATCATAACTGGATACATACCAATCAAAACGTAAAATATTCGGCTACTGTAATATTTTTTTAACTTCCTACAAAAAAAAACCTTTGTGTCTATTGTGTCTTCTAGTTTTTCTACCATTATGTGGTTCGGTTAAAGAAAAAAAATTTTAAAAATATTATGAAACAATTATAAAAATTATTAATGCTTACCCGAACATTTCTCTAATGAAGACTTAAATTTACTTCTTGAATTTTCATATTCAGCGAATATGATATTTGAAAATTTTTCAACTTTTTCTTTATACACTTTATGTACGTCTTTTTGTAGCAGTCTTTTCATCTCCAACACTGCCTATATATAAATATATATTATATATATATATATATAATTATATATATATATATATTATTTTATATATATATTGGTAATATTTAATAATTTATATATATAATATATATAATATTTTAAAAATAATAATATATTTAATTGCTTTTGTGTTGTGGCGGATCTGTAGGAGTTTTGAGAGGGATGGTATGAGAAGGTTATTCAGGGGTATATTAAAAGAGGGATTTCGATAGTAAATGTTAGGTAAGAGTTATCCATGGTGTGAAGTCATGTTGGATAGTTTTGAGTTTAAAATATTTAGGGATATATTCGTCAATTGAAGGGAATGGAATGTGCAGTAATAAATCTAAGATAAATGTGTTCAGATGGACAATCTTAGAGGCGTGTTAGGTGAGAAGAATTGATAAAAGCAGGAATGATCGCAGTAGGGAGTGGTGTGGTGTGAAGAAAGGTGTACTTGAAAGAATAAACGACAGTAGAGAGAAATGGTTTGGTCATATGAAAAGGATGGATGATAGTCGATTGGTAAGTGTGCTGGGAATCGTCCGTCTGGGAGTCGGTAGAGGAATGTCTGAAGGAAAGAAATGTGTTTGGCAGAGGCGAGAAGAAAGGTGCATTTTAAGAATGAATGTCGAGGTTTTTATGGTTGACGAGATGCCACAGTGAAATTCCGTCGAGGTCTCATGAAGCCTTAGTGTGATTTTTTTCTGACTGCGATCTTTTCAACTTACGTCATGTTTCCTATTTTTCTATTTCCGGTGTATGCTGCGCACCTCACCTGTAATTTGGGGAAAGGAGGATACTTTATGGAACTTTCGTATAGTAATACTTAAAAATAATTTACCCAAAACTTACAAACCACCTTTCATAAATATTTTCAATGTAAAGAAACTGACAATTATTAAATTTTATTCACATATATATATAAATTTATAATATATATATATATATTATATATATATAGTATAATATATATATATTATATATATATATATATTTTAAAAAATTATTTATTAAATATAATAATATATTTTATATATTATATATATATCATTATATAACTATAAGAACATAAATAATTTATATTATATATGATATATATATATTATATATTTATACATTTATATAAATATATTTATATATAAAATTTATAAAATATATTATATATAGTTATTATATATATATATATATATATTATATATATATATTATATATATATACTATATAAATTATTAATACTAGAGAATCCATATATAATAATATATATAAATTATATAAAAATTTAATGAGTTAAGTAATTCTAAACCTAAAAAATTCTATTGACAATCAACAATCATGATGATAATGATAATAATAATAATAATAATAATAATTTAATATTATTATTATTATTATTATTCAAGGTGTATACCAAATTGAAATTTTCAAATTCCCTGTGTTTTCCCTGTTTTTTCCCTGTTTTTCCAAAATTTTCCCTGGACAAAAATAAATGATAAAAAACATCATTTTATCTTTGTTATCAATAAGGAAAGGTGAAAAAATGAAAACCCTCCAGAGCCCACCCTCTAACCATCCCAGTAAACAAATTTTCTTGGCCAGCTTTCACAAATTTAAATGACATCATACAATTTGACATTTTACAAGTGAAATTTATATTTGCATTGAAAATTTTTTAAACTTCCCAAGTTATTTATATAGCCAAAGTTATGAACACAATCAATTAATTTTCTAAATATCTGCCCAAATATGTTTACCAGGTCCCTGCTTTTGCTTTCATTTTTTCCCTTTTCTTTTACTTTATTCAAAATAAAAATTACAAAAACAAAGGTACACAAATATATAAAAATATTTTTTTTCTCTAAAAAAAAAAAAAAAATTATTTAATTCTAAACTAAACCTACTAAATAAGTACATTAATCTAAAAAAAAAAAAGTTTATGACTGTTTAAGAAAAGCTATTTTCTCTTCTAAAATATGAAGTTGTTTTTCGGTCTCTTTGACAACATTTCTCTTAACTCCTTCAGCCTCTTTAATCTCAGCTGCTAATTTCCTTTTTTTTTCACTTTCCAGAGTTTCTGCTTTTTTGGCACATAGTTTTCTTTAAGTTGATATATAAATTTTTTACTTAATTTTACTCCATATTGGAACTTATCAACAATTTAAATTCTAAGTACTAGGAAGAGGAGAATCATGAATGATATTCTTGTGCTCTTTACTTTCCTCTTCCTTCAAAGACAAAACACCTTTCTAACATCCCTTGAGCCAACTGAGCTTCCTTAAGATCTCCCTTTTTAAGAGAATTTTGAAGTCAATATGTGCTTCACTATACTTTTTTAGGGGTTAAGCAAAAATGATGCCTGATATAAATTGGATAATTTTATTTTCCCTGTGTTTTCCCTGTTTTCCCTGTTTTCCCTGCACACTTTTCATTTTCCCTGTGTTTTCCCTGTTTTCCCTGTTGGTATACACCCTGAATAATAATAATAATAATAATAATAATAATAATAATAATAATAATAATAATAATAATAATAATAATAATAATAATAATAATAATATTAATAATAATAATAATAACAACAATAATAAATGATAATACTAAGAAAAATAATAAAACTAATAGTAATAAATATATAATAATAATAATAAAATAATAATATAATAATTAATAATAATGAATAATAATAATTAATAATAATAATAATAATATATTATTATTAATAATAATAATAATAATAATAATAATAATAATAATAATAATAATAATAATAATAATAATTGTACAATAAAATGCATGGTTTGCACAGAAATTATTTTTTAAGATAATATAGGGATTTAACACACACACATATATAATATAATATAAATATATACATATATAATATAAACATACTACAAATATAAATATTGTATAATATATATATATATATATATATATATATT